>OY757188.1:47141395-47383895 GCA_963583895.1 Melanophora roralis
AACGGGAATCTCATTCTGTTTTGCAAAGCCCAATGTCGAATTCAAAATGCTTACCAGCAACAAAAGCTTTATCGCTATATATGAATTTAGATTTGACCGAAAGAAAATATAGTGTGCTACGTAACACAATAAATGAAATACACCCGAATTGTTTTCCGTCTCTGTATGCGTTACAAACTGAGACAAATTATTATTCTGTCTATTGTGGTATCTGAAAATAAATTTCAGGGTGCTTGTCTGAAGAAGCCAACTACAAAATCGTGAGAAGAGCAATACTGCCCCATACGAGGAAAACGTCACGAAAAGACACTCATAAAGATTTAATGACTTATTTAATACTATCTTCAGATCCGTTTTTGACTTCAAAAAGGAATCCAAAGACCAACAAAAATTTATTATTTGCAGAAATTGATAAATATATACTTAAGAGAAAATGCTAATGAGCCAGTTGAAGACGACGAGACAAATGTTTCACTGAACGGCAATAGTTTTAAAGAGTCCAATACTGAAGATGATTAATTGTAAATTAAAATATATATAAATTGTTAAAAAAATAAAAATTATTATTAAAAAACGCACTTATACGTATTTTAAATTAAATTTTAATATAGAAAGATTGTAATTTTGTACTTTCACGTTGTCGTCAAAATCATAATGAAGAAGATTTTTAGTCAATTTGTTTTTTATTTTATATTTTTATAAATACATTTTAATGTACTCATATTTGTTTGACACATAATAATAACCATACCACCCAATTTAATGAGAATCGGATAACTTTTGTAACAGTCTTAGCATTTTTGCGAAAAAGGATATATGACAGGACCTAGAGTCCTTGCGTCAATCCCAATAAAATTATCACACAAGTTACTAGCACGGACTATTGTTACTTTCTGCGCAGCTATGTAGTCAAAATTGAAAATTTCGTCCTTTCTATATATGGGCAGTAGGCGTGTCCTTTGCCCGATTTTTTCAAAAAAATGAATTTTTCTTAATTTAAGTATTTTATACTAGTGTACCAAATTTCAAAACTCTGGGACCACTCCTTCTATTTATGTCCCATCACTATATGGGATCAAAGCACTGTGTGACGTGACATGAAGAAAACATCACAAATATTATTTCGTCTTGTTGCTAGTATGCTCTTTTAGAAAAATGGACTGACGGCACATTTTTAGACAGAGTTATTTTACGTTTGCTTCTGTTTGTTTTTTTTCGTTAAAGAGTTAATAATTTAAAATAAACGGCCATGTTCTGACAATCGCATTTCGCATAATATTGGCGATGCGATTTGAAATCGCAACTTTGGCAAATCGCGGTAATCGTTACCTTTGCTTGAGCCGAAATCGAATACTTTCCGATGTTGAGTGAATAATCAGCCTTATTATGAGTGTCGTGTTCGAATCGTTTTTGTGTCGAAAGACGACAGAAATCAACACTTTTTAACTATTCTATTACAATTTTTGCTACCACGAGTGTCGTCAAAAATACCAAATACTTTAAATATCGTCGTAAAGGTATTTGTAAATGGCAATAAAAAAATATATTTGGGGTTATGGAAACCGATAGTTGTCGGAAACGGATTTAAGAGTGAGCTATATAAAACATTTGTAAACTCGTATTCTAATTTAGAAATAAAAACACGATACTAAAATTTATAACTTTGAAATATCTATAAGGCATTTTTAAATTCGATGCCGCCAGCTATCGGTTTACATGACAACCCTGATTCAAAACCATTAAAAAGTGGATTTAAGCAAAAATAAAGTATTTGTTATACTAAAAAATATAATCAAACCAAATTTTGTACGTTTTTTATTTAATTATTTTTACAAAATTAAGATCAAAAATAAAAAACTCAGGTTTAGCAAAGTGATATTTGTACATACAAGCATACAAGTGGAAGTTAGAAAGTAAATGTAAAAGAAGAATGCAGTGAAATTGCAGCTCAACTCAATGCACTCATAAAACACATTGCTTGCAGAAAATTATCTAAAAGTGATGTTGAGTTACTGCCATCACCCTTTCCCTTTAGCGTTGTTGCATCAAGCTTCAAAATATGGGGCAAGCCTTGACCTTATTGGCTATCCTATGTCAAGGACATAGTTAAAAGCATCCTATTGAGTCTTAAGTAGCTAACAAAATTTAAACCAGACTCAGATATTATAAAAATATAATATCATTTTTACTTGATGTTCATAATTTATTAAAATTGCGAGAACTTTCACAGTCTGTGTTTTTTGATCTATTACAAAAATGTCTTTCTCGTTAATTTTGCATGGTACCGAAAAATATTAAAAACGGCAGCGACTAAACAATCGTCAAAAGCCAATTTTTGTTATAAAAACCGTCAAAATGGCCATAAATCGTCAAATCTGGCAACTATGGTAGTAGCAAATTTAATACATTTGAAATATGTTTTTTTTATACCCTTCACATAAGTGATAAGGGTATATATCAGTTTGTCATTCCGTTTGTAATTTCTTTATTATCTGTTTGCGACCCCATAAAGTATATATATTATGGATCCTTATAGATAGGAAAGTCGATATCACTCTGTATCTCTGTTGAAATCAAGTTTCCGGAGTCAATTTAAGCACTACGGACCAATTATTGAGGTCAAACTATCAAAAACATTCCTGAGACGATCGCTATTTGAACTTAACAAGATCGGTTCACCACGGACCTAGATATAAACAAAATACTGCGATTGCCTCAGTTTTTTTTAACACACACACAAACTCCATATAAAATAAGTATCAAATAAAAATTGGCAACGCTGTTAAAGATGTATTTTGGATGAACATTACCAAATACGAAAAAAGTTTCTAGTATGCTTAGACGTAGGTATGTATTATCATATGGATGTATGTATAAATGTACACAGAAATAAAACTCGCTTTCTAAAATCAAGAATTTTATTCTTGAGTTTATCCAAAATCTTTCTTGAAATTTTTAAGTACGATCCTTACTTACATTTTCTTAAATCAAGACTATTCGGATTGCTTCAACAAATCAAGCAGAAAAAAGCTTGTTGCTTTAATATATTATTTTACATTTGAAAACAAAGTGTCTCGGTGGCCTAGAGGTAACGCGCTTGTGTTGTAGTGCAGAAATCCCTGGTTCGAACCTCAGCTTCGGTAAGTAAAAAAATGAAATTTTTAAATTATAAATTATAAGTATCTATAAAATAAAAATAAAATATAAAATTTTTCTTCTTTAATAAAGCTCCATAAGTCAAAAAAAATGACATTTTATTTTCGAAATAATCCCGTTTACGCTTTTGGCTTACATCAAGTACGGTTCCGAACTTAAATCAATCCTTTTTTGGCTTAATTGTGGCTAAAAGTAAGAAATTCGTACTTGAAAAATTTTACTTGGAGTAAAAAATTTCTTACTTGATTTAAGAAAAACCGTTCTCACCGTACTTTTGACACCGCTATGGCTTGATTTAAGTAAAGTTTTCTTAGATAATTTTTTGTGTGTTTGTATGTATGAATGTATGTATGTATGTATGTATGTATGTATGTATGTATGTATGTATGTATGTATGTATGTATGTATGTATGTATGTATGTATGTATGTATGTATGTAAATATGTATGTATGTATGTATGCATGTAAATATGTACATATGTATGTATGTATGTATGTATGTATATATATGTATGTATGCATGTACATAGAAATCAATAGAATTAATAAGTACAAGTAAGTTTATTATCAGACGGTAGATACATATCGATTTCCCCGCGTTAATTTTGTTTTCAACCCCGGAGAGTAAAACGCCATCTTCCTTTTGATTCATTTAGATTGGCTTAATATAGGTTGGTGAGAAGTACGAGGTGGCACTGGAGCAGCTAAACAACATTGACTTAAAGGTATATACATAATTAATAATAGGTTGCTGGTTCCTATTAATGTCTATAGTAGTTCGATCTGAAATGACAGAAGATTCGGTATTATTTTGAAATGGAAGTTGATTAGCTAAATTTTGTGCACTATTAAAAATCGTATCTGCTAAATTTTCCTTGTTGTTATTAAAAAAAGATTTAATAATTTGATTTTGATCGCTCTTGCTTGAAGTAAATACAGCATATTTCATAAAACTCGTATAACGCGCGCTGAAATCCAACGCTGAGATTTTCCATAAACTCTTGCGGCTACGTCATCGTTAATATTATACTAATGTTTTCTGGTTTAAATCAGAGCAAATTCGAATTTTTGAATTTGGTTTCGGAGCGCTATGAACAGGGGAAGCCCAATTACTATAGGCAAAAGTTTTCCAAATTCCTAAATCTTCTAAGCGTTTAGCTTCCTCTTTAAAAGTTTCTTGCAACGCAAATATGATTGGTCCTGCTTTAAAAAATTTTGGTACAGCATTTTTGAATAAATATGAATACTTTTTAAATACATTACAACATTCTAATGACTCTGTAAACAATTTGGAGTATCTCTTTGAAATATATTTCTCATGCGATTTCTTTACTTGAAAAATGTCATTCGGGCTGCTAAAAGCATCGTACCAATTTACGCCAAAAATATTTGAACCTTCATTTGTATCGGCTACCAATAATTTTAAGTTCTTGGTTTCGAACCCTAAAGTAACTTCTACCTCTAACATTCCATAAGCTCTTAAAAATGTATGGGCTTCCTGGAATGGCAAATTTTTGAATAAATTATATGATTTTCGGTCAATCATTGAACACGAAGCACTAGTATCAAATTGAAATTCAATTTTGTGTTCATTTATTTGTGCATTTATAAGTAGTTTCTTATTTATACGTATATATTTGGTGGTAATATTCTGACCTGTTTTTCCACATCTGTGGTATTTGGCATTTTGAAACTTACAATCTTTCTTCTTATGTTTTTAAAACAACCCGAACATAACGGCAGTTGATTTCCAAGTGGAACTTTGTAACTATCCTTTGAAGATTTATTAGACCGGGGCTAAAAATTTGCTTTACCGCTATTGAATTTTACCTGTTGAACTTCTTGGGGAAGGCTATTTTTCTTATTGTTTTTGAAGATGCCTGCGTAAACTCATATGTCTGCAATATTGACCACCTCTTCTAAAGACGGATTTTTCTTCTGTAGAGCAGCTGTGCGTACCACCTCATGTGATGTATTCAATATAATATCATCTCATCGATATATATGAACAATTTCTAGCTTAGCCTTTTATTTCAAGCAACCATTTTGAATAAGAGTTAATTGTGAAATTTTACATTATTATTGAAACCAAATAAAAAATTATTTTCTAATACAAATTTTTGCTTTTTATTTTGGCTTAAATTCATTATATAATTTCTTTTTATTCAAAGAAATTAATAGTTTTCCGTTAATGTTAAAAGAAACTTTTATTTGAAAAAAGCAGGTTTTTTTCTACCGATACTAGCCAAATAGAATGCATTTTCGAAAGCAGCTAAACAATTACATCATCAGTACTCTTTGAACGTTAGTAGTGTCTTTTGGCTGTAAACATCACCTATTTAACTTACATGTTAATGACAAAGGAAAACGGAATATCTTTTTTCTTTCTCATTTATTTTGTAAGTTAGACGAAGTTTTTTTTTCCATATTTTATTTATTTATTTTGATTTCATTCCCTGTACAACAAGACGAAGTTTTATAATTAAAGTACAGGAAAGCAATATGTTACAAAAAAAATGAATGAATTACAAACTATAATAGAGTTACAGCTAAATAATATAAAAGTGAGAAAGGGAGCGTAACAAATAAAAAAAAAATGTTGGCAAAAAATTCATTTAAAATAATTAAACAAAAAATGTTTGAAACTAATAGCGTTGTTATTTAATTGTTCATTAAGTGGAAGAATATTCCAAAGTCGAAAAGCATATATAAAAAATTGCCGTTCTGAGACTAAAAAGTTATGTCGGTATAGTCAGATTTCTTCTGTGTGGTGACTTAAAAATTTTTAATTATCGGAATAAATAAAGAGGGATTCCGCTGTAAATAACCTTGTGTAAAAATACCAGAGTACGAATTTTCACTAGATTATCAAAAGAAACACCATAAAGATTATTCGAAATAAATGTAACATGACCAAACCACCTTATTCCATAGACACATCTGACAATATTGTTAAGTAAAACATTTAGCTTTTGTTTGCTAGTTGAATCGCAGTTGCCGAATAGCTCACAACCATAAATAAAATTGGAAATTAGATATGTCTTGGCCAGTAGGGCTCTAATCCTGAGGGGAGTGAAATACTTCGTAGGCCAAAAAGCACGTAGCTTATCGTAAGTCTTGCCAACCAGTACATTAACATGATTACACTATGTCAGGTTGTTGTTAAAAACAATCCCAAGGTTCTTCGCCGTTTTGACCATCTCAACTTTCTCCCAATTTATCATCCAAAATATTAGGAGTAATATGATTCTTATGAACCACAAGGCATTAAGATTTTTCCGGATTTAAATTGAGCCCATATGCCGTTGCCCATACAAAAATCCTGTTCAACTCAATGTTCAAAGTGGCCATACCTGAGGTTATCCCCCAGCCGGGCAACTAAAACAAAGCTGCACATCGTCAGTATACAGGTTAATATTGTAAGTGCTAAGTTGTTTAGGCTAATCGTTTACATAAATACAAAACAAACGTGGCCCTAGAATGGAGGTATGAAGAAATAAGTTTAGTTGAAGTGTCCCCAAATCTGAAGAAGTATTTTAGTTTCGAAAGAAGAATGTCATGGTCAATGGTATCAAAGGCCTTGGAATGATCAAGCAGCACTAGAAAATAAATGTTACCATTTTCCAGTTCCCGACGAATATTTTCACTCACTTCTATGAGAGCAGCAATACAACTATGGTTAGAACTAAAACCGGACTGCATAATACAAAAAATGCTAGATTCATTAATAAACTTTATCATCTGACTATACAAAAGCTTTTCAAAGACCCTCGAAAGAAAACACAAAATAGCTATTGGACGATATTCCCCGTTTGATTTGGGCTAAGGGATTATTTTCACGCGTTTCCGATTTGTAAGGAAAGTACTTGACGTAATGATTGTATTGAATAAATGGGTAATGTAAGGGAAAAGCAGCGGCAAAAGTAATCGAACAAATTTTGAAGCATATTATCGCAACCAATTGCATTCGATTTTACCGCAGAAACGGATTAGTAAACGTCTTCGAGAGTCACACAGTTAAATTTAAACATGTTACCGCCAAGCACTACATTGTCCGTATCTGAAGAAAAAATTTAGAAACTAGGATTTGGTTGAATTAAAGAAATGCTGGTAAATGATCTATTAAGCTCATTTGCATCTACTGAACAATCGTTATCCCTACCTTGGTTGCATAGTCCTATTTCCCAAATAGTCCTCCAGGTCTGTGCAGAATCAACGGCAGAGCCAAAGCGTTTGGAGTAGTATTCCGTTTTCGTATATTTTATTTCCTTTTTAACATTGCTCCTGGTAACGGAAAATTGTGATTTCAAGTCCGGGATCTAAATCTTTTCCACCGAGAGTAGGCTCTGTCTTTCAGATCTATGGCACACTTTATCGAGCTTGAAGACCAAGGTTTCTGCCTGTGCAATGCTCTCTTATATCTCACTGGTACGCACAGATCAAAAAAAATTCTATACCATTTTAATGATTCGTGATCTTAAGCTCGTTGTGTGCGGGCGTGTTACGCGAGTGTTAATAACAGGGAATATTTGTAATAGGTGGCAACCAATTTTTATTATATACATACATATTGTATACATAAGGGGAAAAAAACCAAAACAACTTAATAAAAAAACAACAAACGGTAAATGAGTTACAGTAATCGTCATGACAGTGGGCCTAATAGCAGAAATGCTTATATTGTGTTAAGCTTCACAAGCGTGAGCAATGAAAGCATTAGAGACCCTGAATACAATAAAAACTATTTGAGTGAGAAACAAAAAATTAATACAAACAATTTTAGTGCAAGTGCACCAAATTAAAATAAGTGTTTTGAACAAGGGACAAATTTAGCCCAATCTCTTTTTAAAAATTATAAAAAAAATACCGAGGTCCCATTCTCATCGCGGTCTTCCTTATTGAATTTAGAAATGAACCTACAGTTGCTATAGACGGTCGCAGTCCATTTTCTTCACAAGCTCCAAAGGTCCAGGTAGGAATGAACCGTTATATAACAGTTCTTAAGAGGGGAAAAGCCCCAAATCGGCAGAGGTTGCCAACCCAGCAAAAAATTTTAAAGATGAAGAAAAGCCAACCTCATCGAAAAACCGTTTTTCCATTTTGCAGGATCAGTTGCACTCTTAATCTCGTTTTGTACGGACGTGTGTACGCGAGTGTAATATTGTAAATAGATGATATTAGTAATAAATAGCAAACGAATTTATTAATATACACATAAAAGTGAGAAAAGAAAAACAACAAACTAAATAAAAAAAAAGCGAACTATTAATGAGTAACAGTAAGCGTAGTGACAGTGGGCCTGATAGCCGAAATGCTTACATTATGTTAAGCTCCACAAGTGTTAGCAATAAGAACATAAGAGACCCTGAATATAATAGAAATAATTTAAATGCAAGACCAAGAATAATTACAAACAATCTAAGTTCAAGTGCGCCTAATTTAAAAAAAATTTACTGAACTAATTTAGCCCAACTCTATTTAATAATTATAAAAAAAATCTGAGGTACCATCTTTGTCGCGGTCACCGTTATCAAATTCTGGAATTGAACCTGCAGCTGCTAAAGCCGCATCAAGCTTAATTTCTGCACCGGTACCTAAGATCCAGGTACGGATGGACTGCTACATGACAGTTCTTAAAAGGGGAAGAAGCCCTAAATCGGCAGAAGCATCTCAACCTGCAAAAATTTTAAAAGACGATGAAAGGCCAACCTCATCGCAAAATCGTTTTGCAATTTTGCAAGAGGATAATGAGGCTCCCGTTAGCAAAAGAAAGTCCTTTAAGCCACCTCCCATTTATTTGAGGAAAAAAAACTCAAATGATCTCGTCAAGTTTTTAGTCGGTTTGATTGGGGAAAATAACTTTTAATAACAAGCCAAAAGATGATCCTAGGATGAAGAAATGCAGCTACTGCGGGGGAAACCACACTGTCAACTATAGAGGTCCTGTTTTTAATTCAGTAAAGCGCTCAACTAAGCCGAAAATAGTTCCTGCCCCTCCCCAGCCTTTAAATATACCAACTATAAATATGCCTCCATTGGCACAACCAACTACAAATCAAGTTTCTTACGCCGCCGCATTAAAGTCTAACCAGCCTAATTCACGTAAGTCTACCAAGCCTACAACACAACAAGAAGTGCCAACAAGCGAGCAACCGGGCCCAATTTTAGCCGCCTGGAAGCCGTAATTGACAATATGGTCAAACAATTTACGCAGATAATGGCGCAAATGGCATGATGCAAGAAATTCAAAAAATGCAGTCTGCTTCTCTGTAGGCTATGCTTAAAAGGCCATGAACTGCCTCAGGGTTTGTTTCTGGAACGCAAACGGCATCCGCCAACACAAAAACGAAATCGAGTATTTCTTGGTGAACCAAAAAATCGATGTTATGTTGATTTCTGACACTCATATGGCATCTAGAAGCACTTTTTAAATTAGTGGCTATTCTTTTTACGATTCAAAGTATCCTAGGGATAGATCATGTGGTGGCTCGGCTATTCTAATCAAATCAAGAATTAAACACCAATGGTTGGATGGCCTCTCGGAATGCTATATCCAAGCTACGAACGTCTGCATTGACGAATTTTTCCATAACCTTGTTATTTCATCAGTTTACTGTTCACCCAGATTCTCCATAACGAAGGATCAGTACAACAGTTTCTACAAATCATTAGGTCCCCGCTTCATAGCTGCTGGAGACTATAACGCTAAGCACACATACTGGGGCTCCCGCCTAATTAGTCCCAGAGGTCGTGTCTTGTATGACTCCGTGTCGGAAATGGGACTTTTCGTTATTTCAACTGGACAACCAACCTATTGGCCAACGGACAATAATAAAATTCCAGACAAAATATATTTTTGACGTGGCAAAACGTATATCCCCGGACCTTATTGAGGCTATAGCCTCCTTGGATTTATCTTCTGACCAGTCACCCATAATAATTACTATTTGCAGTCCTCACCAAATAGCAGCTACCGATTTTTTCTTATCTAAAAAAATAAATTGGTTAAAATATAAAAAATATATTAGTGCCCACTGTTCGGAAAACCAACCGCTAAAAACTCCCGGAGACATAGATGATAGTCTGAGAGTCCTAAATGAAAACATTAAAAAAGCGTTGAACATGCGTCTTCTACCTATCGTCAGGTCAGGTACAGCAAAATTTTTTCTGACGATGTGGGAAAATTTTTATCTGAAAAAAGAAGAGTCCGAAGAGAATGGCAAAAGAACAGATCGCCTCAACTTAAAACTAAGCTGAAAGAATGTACTAACCAATTAAAAAGCTTGCTGGAGGTTCACAGAATGGCTTTACTTAAAGAGTACCTCGAAGGTCTAGACACGACTCCTCAGACAAATTATGCACTATGGCGATCAGCCAGACGTCTTAAAAAACCCGTTATTGCAAAACCACCACTGCGTAGTCTGAGAGGATCCTGGGCTAGAAATGACGAAGAAAAATGTGATCTGTTCGCAAATAATTTCAAAAACGTGTTCACTTCCAATATTTGCACAGACGTGAGGGAATTACCGCCAGTTGTTGTTAGACGTCCTTTAGAAATACGTTTCCGATTTACAGACGTTGTAGAGGCTATTGCTAACCTAAATGGTAAAAAAGCTCCTGGCGTTGATAATATAAGCAACACAATGCTCTTAGAGCTACCTTTTACGGCAAAAAGAATAATTCTTTTTATTTTTAACGCAACAATTCGGCTTGAGCACTTCCCGCCTACATGGAAAATTGCCCTAGTAAAGATGATTCCTAAGCCTGGCAAAGATCCTTCAAAGGTAGAGTCTTATAGGCATATAAGTTTGTTACCCACAATGTCAAAATTGTTTAAGAACAAGCTGACTCCAAACCTGAATGAAAACAACTGCATTCCAGATCACCAATTTGTCTTTAGAAGTCATCATAGCACAATCGAACAAACTCACTGACTGGTGCAGGTTATAAGAAAAACCTTTGAGGAAAAGAAGTACTGCTCCGCGCTTTTCGTTGATGTCTTTCAAGCTTTCGATTAAGTATGGCACGAAGGCCTGTTAAACAAACTAAAGCTAAACCTTCCAGCTAATATTTTAAACCTATTAGAAAAATACATAACCGGTCGAAAATTTATGATCAAAGAGGGAAACCAAATAAGTTCTTCTCAACCAATAGGGGCTGGTGTACCTCAAGGGAGTATACTAGGTCCAGTTCTGTACTTGCTTTATACAGCAGATATGCCAACCAATAGTTTTGCACACACGTCGACATTTGCTGATGATACTGCTTTCCTTAGTACCCATAACGACCCTAAAGAGGCTTCGAACCAGCTGCAACAACACGTAAGCCAAGTTGAGAAATGGGAAAAATTATGGGAATATAAATTAATGAGCAAAAATGTACTCACGTAACTTTTACTTTACGCAAAGGAACGTGCTCTCCAATCCATATGGTGCCTCAACGATTTGAGACGAAATACCTTGGCATTCACCTGAACCGTCGACTTACATTGAAGCGACATATAGATGCGCAAATGAAATTTAAAGCTACACAAATACATTTGCTAATCGGCAGAAACTTTGTGCTTCGTCTTCATTGTAAAGTTTTACTCTACAAATCGAGTTTGAAATCAATTTGGTACTACGCTATACAATTATGGGGCACTGCTTCCGCATCCAACATAGAAAAAATTCAACGCCGTCAAAACAAAATCCTAAGAATGATAACTGGTGCTCCTTGGTATGCTAAAAACAGCAACATCCACAAGGATCTACAAGTTCCACTAGTTAAATGTGAAATCCTGAACTATGTGGACAAGTATTTAAATAAGCTGGAAACTCACCCAAATCCACTCGCCCGAAACATCCTGCAACATAGTGGACACACCCGTCTGAAAAGGAGGGATACTATTGCGCTTATATGAAGCTTATTAATTAATATGAGAACCTAAATTTTAGTCCGGCACTGGCTGGACTAATATTAATTACATAGTTTTAAGATTTGAATACTTATTGTTTGTTCGTCACAGGCGAAGATTCAATAATAAAAATATGAAAAAAAAAATTAAAAATTCTAGTTCCTCAAGGGAACATTTTAATACTAACTCTGCCACTCCTCGGTGTCTAGTTTTGACTGTAGTGTTACCAAAATCTTTCTTTTTTAAATACATTAAGTTGCCTCTGCTTTCTTTCCAAAAATTTTTAATTTTGATGTGGAAGAAACAAACAATTTGTAATAACTTATTTTAGTCAAAATATGACTCGCCTATTTTTCTATTAACATATTTATATACCTCTGGTTCTTTATCTTCAGAAGTTACTTTTATCCAGCAGTCAACTATATCTGAATTATATAAAATAAAAGCCATCACTTTAAATTATTTGTTTTGACCAACTACCTGATGTTTTATTAAAATCTTTTTTTTCAATATGATGAGAGATGTGCACGTTAATTTATTGAATCACGCGCCCTCCCTTTTACTCGTTTGTAAAAGTAATTAATTATCAAGCATATAAATTTATTGAACATTTTATTACTAAATTTTAATTTTTTCTTTAACTGAACTGTCTGTGTGCAATATTTGCGAATACTCCACCAAACAATTTTGCTTACTACAAATAAAGGATGTTGCAAAAAAAACTTCTGTCACGTACCCATCTCCAATTTAAATAAAAAATAACGGTAAATAATATTTGCAGGTCAAATCTAGCGATTTTCAATTGCTGTATTAGTTTATTGTGATGCAAAGTTTTATAAGATTTATAAAAGACTTAAAATTTTTGTCATATTTTGATCTAGTTTTTGTTATAAGTAGTCACAACAGAACTGGAAAAAACAAACTTTTTGGCAATTCATAGCTCACATTTTTAACACTTTAAAAATTTAGCTAACCTCTAGCGATTTTTAATACTAACTTATTTATATATTTGGGAAAAAAGTTAGCAACAGTGGTGGGAGGTAAACTACACAAAGTCACAATTTGAAAACATTCTTGAAACAATGAAACACCATCGTCAATCTGTTAATTTAGCGTCAAAAAAGGCAAACACAATTTTATACTTATTTTTTTATTTTATCTCGTTAATTAATCTAATTAAATGGTATCAATTTGGTTTTATATGTTTCTATATTGTATTATTTTATTATATTCAACTCCAGAAAACTGTTGAAATTTGAGAAAAAATATTTTTTTAAAGTTGTGGTTAATTTTTTAAAATTTTTTTCTTGTAGTTATTAGAAGACAGAAAAAAACAGAAAAAAACCCATAAACATTTTTTTCTTTCTTTTTAATTTTCAATCAAAGTTAAAAAATTTTTAGAGCTTAAGTGAATAATAAGCATTTTTAAACCAACAAAAATTATGTATAGAAAAATAATATACTAAACATATTTTTACAGATAGTTTCGAATATATTAGCTTTTGAAATGAATCTCCTCGTCCAAAAAATTAAATTTTTACAATTATTTTTTTAGAACAATAAAAAACCACGTTAATTTGGGATTTTAGTGTCATTTTATAGCGTAAAATACATACAAACGCAAAAACTTTACTATTTTTGCTGTTTTTTTTTTATTAAACAGTATAATTTTAAATTATATTTTACAGTATCTGTAGCTTTTTTGTTTTAGACCTTAGAAAATTGTCGAAATTTGAGAAAAAAATCACGAAAATAGCCATTTTTAAAAATATTTTTTTTAAGTTGTGGTTAAAATTTAAAATTTTTTGCTTATAGTTATTAGAAAATAGTATGGATTTTTGAAAACAGAAAAAACCCATAGACCATATTTTTCTTTTTTTTTTAATTTTCCATCAAAGTTAAAAAATTTTTAGAGCTTAAGTGAATAATAAGCATTTTTCAAACCAATAAGTAATACTTATAAAAAAAGAAATCACAAAAAATTTTTTTTACAGTTAGTTGCAAATATAGTTAGTTACTAAAGAAAAAAATTTCAATCTCATACTCCAAAAAATGATTTTTTTACAACTGCTTTCTTTAAGCATGTAAGACTCGGGTATTTGTTTAGCCATTTTTACTTCAAATTCTTTGTATTTGGCGCCCCCTAACGCCACCAAAAAGAGCTAAATCAAAAAAATTCTTCAAAATTTATTTAAAAACTATTGTTATCTGTCGTCCTTTTTATTTTTATCTACAATATAAAACCTTTTTTTATTGTATTTTTGTCTATGGGACAAAGCACTGTGCGTCATCACAAAACCGTTTTGCCATTTTTCAGGAGGAAAATGATGCGCCATTACCCGAAAGGAAGTCATTTAAGCCTCCCCTAATATATTTGAGAGAGAAAAACACAAATGACCTTATAAAATTTTTAGCTGGATTAATCGGTGAAAACAACTTTTATGTTTCGAACATAAAACGTGGTAGCATTTATGAAACTAAAATTCAAGTGAATCACAAAAACGCTTACCGCACCACGGTTTCCGAACTTGAAAAACATAAGAAAAGCTTCTACACTTACCAACTTAAGAACGCAAAAGGCCTCCAGGTTGTTATCAAAGGTATTGATTCAAATGTTGACCCAGAGGAGATTAAGGCCAGTTTGTGCAGCAAAGGCTTTAAAGCCAAGTTTGTATCAAACATTAGAAACAGGGAAAGGTATGCTCAACCATTATTCCGAGTGGAGCTTGAGTCTGGTGATGTAAATAAAAAAAATGAGAATCACCCCATTTACGACCTTAAATATATTTTGCACCGTAGAGTTGTAGTTGAAGCGCCACATAAGCGATCTGGGCCCGTACAGTGCTTGAACTGCCAGGAATATGGTCACACCAAAGCTTATTGCAAGTTGCCTTCTGTTTGTGTTGTGTGTGGGGACTTGCATGCTACGACCAAATGTGACAAACCAAAAAAGGATCCTCGGGTAAAGAAATGCAGCAATTGCTGAGGAAACCAACTATAGAGGTAGTCCCGTTTTTGATTCAGTTAAGCGCTTATCTAAGCCGAAAGTAAAAGGTGATTTTTTAAAAGCTATAGAAAAGTTTTTCAAAAAAAAAAAACATAAAATTCAGAAAAATTCATGAAATCTTTATTTGAATCGATAGTACGGTCCATATAATGTAATGTTTCAAGATAATTTCATGCAAATGTTGACCTTGACTGCGCCTCAAATGGTCCATCCGATTAGTCAAATTTTGGCATACTCTTTCCAACATTTCGGCCGGTATCTCACGAATAAAGGCTTCAATGTTGTCTTCCAATGCGTCAGTTAAAGCGGGCTTGTCTGCATAGACATGAGCTTTAACATAGCCCTACAAAAATAGTCGAAAGGCGTTGGATCGCATGATTTAAGCGGCCAATTGACCGGTCCCGAACGTGAAATAAAATGTTCACCGAACTCGTCTCTCAACAAGTCCATTTTTGCGCGTGCTGTGTGGCTTGTGGCACCGTCTTGTTGAAACTACATGTCATGCAAGTCAAGCTTTTGCATTTTGGGCAAAAAAAGTTGGATATCATCTAACGGTAGGGCATACCATTCACAGTTACGTTACGATTCGCACCATCTTTGAAGAAGTACCGTTCAATGATGCCACCAGCCTATAAACCGTACTAAACTGTGACTTTTTCTGGATGCATTGGTAGCTCTTGCAATGCTTCTGGCTGTTATTCAATCCAAATTTAATCATAATAGCCCAAATAGCCGCTTCAGTGGGTCGATTAAACTGACCATAAAATGGAAGAAGCGCGCAATGAACTTTCTTAACAAAGCACGCATTTTGATAATAAAATTCATAAATTTGAAGGCGTTGTTCATTTGTAAGACGATTCATGGTTAAATTATAGGCCAAACTGAAGAAGTTTGACAGTGAAACAAAACACGAAACGTGCGTCAGCAGTTTAAACCAGTGTTGCCAAAAAGATAATAGCTAAAAAATCACCCTTTAGTTCCTGTCCCTCCCCAGCCTTTAAATATAACAACTACAAACATGCCTCCATTAGCACAACCAACTTCAAGTCAAGTTTCCTATGCCAACGCAATCAAGTCTAACCAGCCCAATGCACGTAAGCCTACCCAGCCTACAACACAACAATAGGTGCCAACCAACGAACCAACCGGGTCCAATTTTAGCCGCCTCGAATTGACAATATCGTTAAACAATTTACGTAGATCATGGCGCAGTCTGCATTTTTGCAGGCCATGCTTAAAAGGCCATGAACTGCCTCAGGGTTTGTTTCTGGAATAATAAACCAAATAATTGATGTCATGCTGATTTCTAAGACGATTCAAAGGATCCCAAAGATAGATAATGTGTTTTTTAAATTTTGTATGACAGTCCCCTTGGGGATGGATATAGGGGGTAAATATGTTTCACAAAAATTTTTGGGAGAGAAAACTAATTGGGGTCGGTCTTACATTTGACCTTTGTAGGTACACCCTAGAAGCTGTGGGAGCGATTTAAAAAAAAAACTAAACTTTGGTAACCCTATTAGAGGCGGAGATAGAAGGTGTAAGTATCTTCCACAAAAAAGCTTGTGAGAAAAAATTAATGGGAGCCGATCTTACATTACACCCGTGTAGGGGCAACTTCTGTGCAGTTTTAGAGGTTTTTATGTACAAAAAATTAACAGAGGTAGTCGTAGTTGCTTGCTTATATTATTGTTTCACTTACTTTCATTTTAAATTCATTAGGCAAAACTTCAGCTTTTTTGAAGAATTTGTAAACAAGATTCATTGTTGGCTTGGCTATAATAATCAAAACGACAATCAAACACCAATGGATGGATCGTCTCTTCGAATGTTTTATACAAGCAACAACCGTTTGCGTTCATGAATTTTTCTATGGCCTAGTTATTTCGTCAGTGTATTGTCCACCCAGGTTCTCCATAACAAAGGATCAGTTTAATAGTTTTTACAAATCTTTAGGTCACCGCTCCATAGCTGCTGGAGATTAAAATGCTAAGCATACGTACTGGGGCTCTCGCCTAATAAACCCCAGGGGTTGTTTTGTGTGATTCCGTATCTGAAATGGCCAACTGATCACAATAAAATTCCAGACGTTATCGATTTTGGCGTAACAAAAGGTATATCCCCGGAACTTACCGAAGCTTAGGCCTCGTTGGATTTATCTTCAGACCACTCTCCCACTATAATCACTATTTGCAGTCCTCAAAAAATTTCGACTAGTGATTTTTTTTTATTTAAAAGGATAAATTGGTTAAAATACAAAAAATTTGGCAGCACCCACTGCTCGGAAAACCAACTGCTACAAACTCCCCCAGACATCGATGATTGTCTGAACAGCCTTAATGAGAACCTAAAAAAGGCCGTTGATCATGATTCTTCTTACTATCGCCAGGCTAAATACAACAAAATATGTTCAGCCGATGTGCAACAGCTTTTATCTGAGAAAAGAAGAGCCCGAAGAGAATGGCAAAAGCACACATCACCCCAACTTAAGGCCAAGTTGAAAGAATGTACAGACTAATTGAAAAATTTTCTAGAGGTTTTGAGAATGGCATCTCTTAAGTAACGCCTCGAAGGACTAAACTCGACTCCTCATACGAATTATTCACTATTGCGATAAGCGAAATATCTTAAAAACCCGTTATCGCGAAACCACCGCTACGTAATCTGAGAGGATCTTGGACAAGAAATGATTAAGAAAATTGTGATTTGCTCGCAATTCATTTAACAAATGTCTTCATTCCAAACACATGCACTGACATTAGTAAACTACCGCCTGCTGTTGCTAGATGTCCTATGGAAATGCGTTTTCAACTGTTAGATGTTGTAGAGGTTATCAATAATTTAAATGCTAAAAAAAGCTCTTGGCTTTGATGAAATTAGCAACAAAAGGCTTTTAGAGCTGCCTTGCACAGCAAAAACAATAATTCTTTTTATTTTTAACGCCATATTACGGCTCGAACACTTCCCGCCAGTATGGGAAGTTTCCTTGGTAAAGATGTTTCCTAAGCCAGGAAAAGATCCTTCGAAGGTGGAGTCTTACAGGCCTATAAGTATGCTACAAACTATGTCCAAATTGTTTGAGAAATTGCTTAAAAACAAGCCGACTCCGATTGTGAATGAAAAACGCCGCATTCTAGATCATCAATTTGGATTTAGAAATCAACGTAGTACCAAAGAAAAAAAAACCTACAGATTGGTACAGGTTATAAGAAAAGCCTTTGAGGAACAGAAATACTGCTCCGCGCTCTTTATAGATGTCTCTCAAGCCTTTGACAAAGTTTGGCATAAAGCCCTGTTAAACAAGTTAAAGCTGAACTTACCAGTGAATATCTTAAACCTTTTAAAAAAGTACATTACTGGCCGACAATTTATGATAAAAGAAGGAAACTGCTTAAGCTGTCCTAAACCAATAGGGGCGGGGGTACGTCAAGGGAGTATATTAGGTCCAATTCTCTATTTGCTTTACACAGCAGATATGCCTACGAACAATCATGCTCATACGTCGACATTTGCTGATGATACCGCCTTTTTCAGTAATCAAAGACCCTAAAGAGACCTCAAAGCAATTTCAACATCACGTAACCCAGTTAGAAAAATTGGCAAAGTTATGGGGTATTAAAATTAATTAACAAAAATGCACCCACGTTTCTTTTACTTTTCGCAAGGAAACGTGCCCTCCAATTCTTATTAACAACCATACGGTGCAATAACAAGTTGAGACGAAATATCTTGGCATTCACCTGGATCGCCGCCTCACATGGAAGTCACATATAGATGCGAAGTTGACACATATGAAACTTAAAACGGCCCAAATCCACTGGCTAATCGGTAGAAACTCTGTGCTACGTCTTGATTGTAAACTTTTACTTTACAGCTCAATTTTGAAACCAATTTAGTGCTACGGGATGCAATTATGGGGCACTGCTTCCGCCTCAAACATTGAAAAAATTCAACGCCGTCAAAAATAAATCCTAAGAATGATAACTGGTGTTGGTACATTAAAAACAGCAACGTCCACAAAGATCTACAAGTTTCACTAGTTAAATGCGAAATCCTTAATAATGTGGAAAAGTATTTAAACAAGCTGGAAACGGATGCAAATCCGCTCGCTCAAAACATTTTTCAACATTGTGGACACACTCGTCTGAAAAAAGGGATACTATTTCGCTTAGATAAAACTACTGAAATTAATTTATTTAATTATGAGAACCTAAATTTTAGTCTAGCACGGGCTGGTCTAATAGTAATAGTTTTAAGATTTGAATACTTATTGTTAGTTCGCCAAAGGCGAATATTCAATAATAAAAATAGGAAAAAAAATCCTTATGGACAGTAAAAGATTTACCATTCTGGTCCAAAAGTTCAATATTGGGTCGAGTGAATAAAGAGGTAGTTTATACTACATAGTGCTAAGTACTTGCGTAAACTTTTTAGTACTAGCTATTCTGAAAAGTATAAACTGTAAAAAGTGTGAATAACTCTGTGCTAGTTCTAGATAGCTAGTGCTAAAATGTGGTAGCAAAAGCTGGAAAATGTCAGCTGGCAAAATTATGTATGAAGCTACCACTTTTTCGCTTCTAAAAATCGGCGTTGACTTTTGCCGGAATTATACGTGTGATTTATGTGAAATAAATATTTTGCATGTGAACACATATACATCATTTTAAAATAAATATACTAAAATAAAAAAACTAATTCCGAAAAGGTAAAAATGTTAAATGTAAAATGTTTTGTAACCGAACAATTGTGTTAACATATATTTTTGTACTAGTAGATGGGAAAAAATCTCTATTTATTTTTATTATCCATTATTGACAAAAAATTACGAAAATGTATAGCAAATGAAGAAAATTTGTTGCCCTGCATGTATAGTGTAAAAAATAATAAAAACACAGTGGCAACATGATTATGTCTTCGCTAAGGAAGCTGAAAAAAATTTCCATCCTTTTAACTTGCGACATCGATGCTCCCCGGTTTTCATCACTTCTCTCCTAAAAATGTTCCGCTAACCATATTAGGTTTTTTTTTCCGAAATCTATATAAATTAAAATAATTGGCTGGCTGGCGTGTGTTCTTATGCCCTATTCTGTCCTTTGACCATCGTTAAAAAACGCCGGCATACTATTTTTTAAATGAAAAATAACTTTTTTTTTTAAATATAGCAGCAAAACACAAATTCAAGCACTTGATTATATGCTTACAAAAACTAAAGCATTAACTAATATTTTTAAGCATTCACTAGTTTTTATTACCTTTTTTTTGAGTCAAAGCTGGAAAACTAGTTTCTACTAGTCACTATAAGGTACTAGTTTTAACTAAAATGTTTATTCACCTTTAAGCTAGTTTAAACTTAAAAATTTCAAGTATTAGCATTAGCTATTTTTTTATTCACACGATAGGTTTTAGCTAGTAAAAATCTTATTTTCAAAGTTGTAAAATACTGACAACGCCATAGCTCCCGTAGCTTAATAAATGTTTGACCAACCACTAACCTGGTATCTTTGATAAATTTTTTACGACTTGTACCTTGGATGGAGACACGTCCCATCATGATTCGTCCCATATACAAAAATAAAAAAAAATAGTCTCAAATTGCGCTAAAATACAGGTTTTTTTTTGAAAAATAAGAAGGTATCTCAAATAAATATTAAAAATATTTTTTCTGTTTGCTTTTGCCACCACGAGAGGGCGCAAAACTCAGAGAATTTTATGCAAAAGCTACGTAACAGAAAAATGATTTTTAAATGTTTCACAAAAATTATTGTCAAAATTTCCTTTTTTGAAAAACTGGTACGGAATTCAATTTATAAGTACTTTGAAACATTTGTAGTTAAATAATTTAGTTCTAAAAGAGTAAATTGGTTAAAATATAAAAAATATATCAGCTCTCACTGCTCGGAACACATACCACTAAAAACTCCCCAAGAAATCGATGATTGCCTAAGTATCCTAAATGAAAACATTAAAGCAGCCGTTTAACATGCTTCTTCAACAAACCGTCAGGTCAAATACAACAAAATTTTTTCTGTCGATGTTGAAGAGCTTTTATCTGAAAAAAGGAGAGCGCGAAGAGAATGTCAACAGCATAGATCGCCCCAACTTAAAACGAAGCTAAAATAGTGTACAAATCGCTTAAAAAACTTGCAACAAAATGCTCATTGAGTGAGCTACCTTTTACAGCAAAAAGAATAATTCTTTTTATTTTTAATGCCATAATACGGCTTGAACATTTTCCACCAATATGGAAAGTTGCCTTAGTAAAGATGATTCTTAAGTCTGGTAAAGATCCTTCTAGGACTATAAGTTTGTTACCAACTTTGTCGAAACTGTTTAAAAAGCTGCTTAAAAGCAAGCTTACTCCGATCCTGACTGAAAACAACTGCATTCCAGATCACCAATTTGGCTTTAGAAGTCAACATAGCACAATAGAACAAACTCACAGACTGGTGCAGACTTTCGAGGAAAAAAAGTACTGCTCCGCGCTTTTATAGATGTCTCTCAAGCTTTCGATAAAGTATGGCACGAAGGCCTGTTAAACAAACTAAAGCTTAACCTTCCAGCCAATTTTTCAACCTACTAGAAAAGTACATAACCGGTCGACAGTTTAAAATCAAAGAGGGAAACCAAATAAGTTGTTACCAACCAATAGGGGCTGGTGTACCTCAAGGGAGTATCCTAGGTCCAATTTTGTACTTGCTTTACACGGCAGATATGCCAACAAACAGTTTAACGCACACGTCTACATTCGCCGACGATACCGCTCTTCTCAGTATTCATAAAGACCCTAAAGAGGCTTCGTGCCAATTGCAACAACACGTAACCCAAGTTGAAAAATGGGCAAAATTATGGGGAATAAAAATTAATGAGCAAAAATGTACCCACGTAACGTTTACTTTACGCAAAGAAACGTGCTCTCCAATCCTTATTAACAACCATATGGTGCCTCAACGATTTGAGACGAAATACCTTGGCATTCACCTGGACCGTCGCCTTACATGGAAGACGCATATAGATGCGAAGTTGACACAAATGAAACTTAAAGCTACACAACTTCATTGGCTAATTGGCAGAAACTCTGTGGTTCGTCTTGATTGTAAACTTTACTCTACAAATCGATTTTGAAACCAATTTGGTGCTACGGTATACAATTATGGGGCACTGCTTCCGCCTCTAACATAGAAAAAATACAACGTCGTCAAAACAAAATCCTAAGAATGATAACTGGTGCTCCTTGGTATATAAAAAACAGCAACATCCATAAGGATCTACAAGTTCCACTAGTTAAATGCGAAATCCTGAACTATGTGGACAAGTATTTAAACAAGCTGGAAACGCATCCACATCCGCTCGCTCGAAACATCTTGCAACATCGTGGACACACTCGTCTGAAAAGAAGGGACACTATTGAACTTAGATGAAACTGTTTAAATTAATTTACTTTGTTATGAGAACTTAAATTTTGGTCTGGTACTGACTGGACTAATATAAATTACTTAGTTTTAAGATTTGAATACTTATTGTTAGTTCGCATTAGCGAAGATTTAATAATAAAAATATGAAAAAAAAAATAATTTAGTACTGTGTGATCCATTTCGAGGTTCCCTATTTTTTTTAAGAAAAAACACAGAAAATTAAAATTTATTGGGAAATGTTTATTGCCATTTATTGGCATTAATTTTTTGAAGATTTTTTCTGTCAAATGTTGGCCGCTGCTACGTCGCAAATGATTCTTTCGTTGAGTCCAATTTCGATGACTCGCTTGAGCATTTCGACTGGTAACTGGCGAATGACGCGCGTGATGTGTTCCTTCAAGGCCTGAATCGAAGCGGGTTTGTCCGCATAAACTTTAGACTTTACATATTCTCTCAGGAAAAAGTAACGGTCAGATATCACACGATCTGGCCACCAAGATCGATCGGCCCAAAACAAGAAATTATGTGCTCACCGAAGTGTTTTCTAAATAAATCTATTGATATTTGCGATGTGTGGGAAGTGGCGCCACCTTGCTGAAACCAAATGTCGCCGAGATCACGAGCTTAAATTTTAGGCTTCAAATAGTTGGTTATCATGGCACGATAACGGTCGCCATTGACGATTACGTTCGCACCGGCATCATTTTTAAGAAAATAATAACCGATGATCCTACTGGTCCACAAACCACACCAAACCGTTTTTTCTGGATGAAGTGACAGTTCTTGCATTAATTCAGGTTGCTTTTCGTCCCAAATGCGGAAATTTTGTTTGTTTACATACCCAATTAGCCAAAAATTGGCCTCATTGCTAAACAAAATTTGCCTCGAAAACGTCTGATCTTTTGGAACTTTTCAATAGCCAATAGAGCGAAGCAAAAACGTTTGGTTAAGATCGAGCGGCTTAAGTTGTTGCACAAGCTGTATTTTGTACGCTTTCAATTTAAGATCTCGACGTTAAATGCGCCAAGTCGTTCCATACGTCAGTCCGAGTTGCTGTGAAAGGCGCCGAATCGACTCTCCACGGTCTTCGTGTACACTCTCAGCTACGGCCGCTATATTTTCTTCACAGCGTGCTGGACGTGGTTTGTTCGGTCGAAAATTATCCAAAAATTGATGCTGGGTCTCAAAATGGGTGATGGTGTTGCAAATAGTACGCTCAGTAGGCCGATTATGTTGACAATAAGTTGAGCGAAGTGGACAAAACACATTTCCCACAGAACATGAATTTTCGTAATAAGTTGAACGATTTGTAAACGTTGTTCAGGCATAAGTCTTTCCATTATTAAATGCCAAACAATACTTAACAAAAATAACATGACAGCATGACACGACTCACACGTGATCTGTCAAAAAAAGGCTATTAAAAAAGTATCCCTACTCGAATCACCTTTTATATGTTTACAAAATAACTGTTTTATTGTTTCGAAAAATATATTTTTTTTGTTGAAAATCTAAAAATTATTTAGGTTTGATGGGATATGTGTGGTCTGCTCGTACTTATAAATAATTACTGTATGATTGAAACTTTATAAATGGGGGAAAAAAAAAACTTATTTTACATTGAAATTTAAATCGAAAGTTTATTTGTTTTTTTTAAACGAAAAGGAAAAGAAAATACATTTTTTGAATATAAAAGGTTCAGGAAAGTTTGTTTTAAAAAAAAGGAAAAAAGAAAAGTGACTGGAGATATTGGTAAAGGATTTAAAGGATAAAAACGGTACGGGAGAAACTATCATTTTCAATAGAGGAAAACAGGAGATAAATAAATTATATTGGAAAACGGTCATAGTTCTTTAAACAAAAAGACAACGGGGGAAACACAGTTCTATATCTTGGAAAGGAAATAATAACGGTGGCCGGAGCATCTTTACCGAATATTCGGGAGAGGACAATCCTTAGCTAAAGCTGTTGAGTTTCACCTAACAAGTGTACCTGTGGTTCCTGCATCGACAAACTATTTGCTAGGTTTTGGCATATTTAACGTCCGGGAAAACACTTAATATAACCTTCCACGCAATTACCATTATTCTTCGTCCCACACTTACTCCATATTTCTTTTCTGAAACCAACTTTAATTACACATTCGGAATTTTGCGATAAAAGATTATTTCTTCTTAGTGTATTGTTTTTTGTTTATTTTGTTAAAAGTTTCCTTATTTTCTGTTTTTGTTAATTTATAAAATGTAATATCTGTTCCTTACACTTGTAGCAAAATGTTAGCAAACAAATAGTTCCTGAATTAGGATCATTTAAGACACACTAATACTAACTTTCGTATATAAACCCCTCATACACACACATTTTACTATCCTAACACTTACAAATTAAATTTGTTATAGAATGAGAAAGAGTTTGTACTTTTTAAAATTTCGCGATTTAGGTATTCCCAAAACAACAGGCCTGCTGTTCTCTTCAAAAATTTGCGGTGAGTTTTTAAATATATAAACGTATTATTTATTTCTCATTTTATACCTGCATACCTATATATTAATTTTTATTGCACCTAAAAGAAGTAAATGGGGGAAAAAATATTGAAATTTAACCCACCGGAATTAAACATAATTTACACTAATATTATATTGTAAACCTTCCAACCCCACTGTTATTTTGTTTTTTTTTTTTGTCCAATTAAAAGTTTTTTTTTCATTAAACGCATATCTGACGTAACATTAACTAATAGAACAATCAAAACCATCCACAATTACACTGAACAATTATTTATATTATTTTTTTCTTTTGATTGTTTATATAAATATGTTAAATAAATAATTATGTTAATAATGGATAACTAGATTAACAAAATTTTATTCCATGAACGGTTAATCTGTAGTAGCTAGGAGTTCAAGTAAGGGCTATCAGGAAATTTTAACGATTTGGTAGCATGGCCGGGAGGGTATTAGAGTTTGGGGAAATCACATCAAATTCTTCACTTGACTTATTTTTTTTATGGGTTTTAGTATTTTTTTTTTTTGTATAGTTAATGTGCAATGATAGCTACCTATCTTTAATTTTATATGACGATTCTTAATCTATCTGAAGGGTACAAGAACATCACTCCTTTGCCCTGAGCACGGCCGGAAACATATAGGTAGCAAAGTATCGTTTAGATAGACAAGTCACTGTGTGAATCGTTACATAAATTAAATGGCGCCCAACGTGGGGCATCGGCATAGGGACGATGTTTCAAACATATTGGTTTTAACAAACTTACATACAATTAAAGAGGAAAAACAAACCCTTTTGTTGATGCTCAACAAATTACACCGTGTTGTTAACTATTTTTTTTTAAATTTATTTAGAAGATATTTTGGATTTTCAGATTTGCTTAATAGCAAAGTATTTCTGAACCAAGGTATCAAAATCTTTTGGTGCATGTGTTTGGTTGTTTGAAATTTCTTTGTTATCTTGGGTGATTACCGGTTATAAAACTCGCAAGCTACACATGGGGAGAAATATTTCGAAGTCTATTTTTTATTTGATTGCAAAATTGTATGCTTAATTGATCTTTGGCTTAGGATTTGTGTAACTGATGGGTCATTTTGGATACATACCAAACTAAAGATAATTGAGAGCTTGTTTTATCTTGCTATCGTAGTAAGATTTGGTTTCATGGATGTAAATAATTCAAGAAACTACTCTTCGAGAGGTTATAAAAAGTTTTTTATATTATATTATTTTTTTTTTTTTTTTTTTTTTTTTTTTTTTAGATAAGTCATAGCAAAATATATTGGTGACTAGCTATTACAATAGATTAACCAGAGTAGTGGAATAAATAAAAATTAAGTGGATATAACTCTTATCTATCAGATATGCCTTTAACGCGTAGTCACAATTTATTTAATATAGAAGAACCAACAAACGTAAGCTTTACAGTAGACATGAACAGTTCGCATTCCCGACAGGTTTCAGGAAGACAAGCGAATAAAAAAAGAACTGGACATTTCGAGAATGATGAAGCTTGTTCTAGTAACAGGAATTTACAAAATGACACCCAGATAAGACAAATAGTTTCCGAAGGGATAAATTCGTTGCGAACTGAGCTAATGGACTTAATACTTACTGAGTTAAATGTTCAGAATAGGGCAACTCAACCGACTGTTAATCGGACGCAACAAGAGAATTTAACAAATAATCCATCAAATACGAATAATAACCCAGACGAGGAACCTTTTTTCGCTGAAAAAGTATTTTTTTTTTTTTTTTTTTTTTTTTTTTTTTTTCATATATTTTATTATTGGATCTTCGCTTAAGCGAACTAACAATAAGTATTCAAATCTTAAGACTAAGTAATTAATATGAGCCCAGCCAGTGCCAGACTAAAATTTAAGTTCTCATAATAAAATAGTTATCTTCATCTAAGCGCAATAGTATCCCTCTTTTTCAGACGGGAGTGTCTACTATGTTGCAAGATACTTCGAGCGAGCGGATTTGGATGCGTTTCCAGCTTATTTAAATACTTGTCCACATATTTCAGGATTTCGCTTTTAACTAGTGGAACTTCTAGATCCTTATGGATGTTGCTGTTTTTCACATACCACGGAGCACCAGTTATCATTCTTAGGATTTTATTTTGACGGCGTTGTATTTTTTCGATGTTAGAGGCGGAAGCAGTGCCCCATAATTGTATACCGTAGCACCAAATTGGTTTTAAAATCGAGTTGTAGATTAGAAGCTTACAATCAAGACGTAGCACAGAGTTTCTACCAATTAGCCAGTGGATTTGAGCAGCTTTAAGTTTCATTTGCGTCAGCTTAGCATCTATATGAGGCTTCCATGTAAGGCGGCGATCAAGGTGAATACCAAGATATTTTGTCTCAGATCGTTGAGGCACATTATGGTTGTTGATAGTGATTGGAGGGCACGTTTCTTTGCGTAAAGTAAAAGTTACGTGGGTACATTTTTGTTCATTTATCTTTATTCCCCATAACTTTGCCCATTTCTCAACTTGGGTTACGTGTTTTTGCAGCTGGTTCGAAGCCTCTTTAGGGTCTTTGTGAATACTAAGAAAAGCCGTGTCGTCAGCAAATGTCGACGTGTGTGTGAAACTATTGGTTGGCATATCTGCCGTGTAAAGCAAGTACAAAATTGGACCTAGTATACTTCCTTGAGGGACACCAGCCTCTATTGGTTGGGAACAACTTATTTGGTTTCCCTCTTTGATCATAAATTGTCGGCCTGTTATGTATTTTTCTAAAAGGTTGAAAATATTAGCTGGAAGGTTGAGCTTCAGTTTGTTTAGAAGGCCTTCATGCCATACTTTGTCGAAAGCTTGTGAGACATCGATAAAAAGCCCGGAGCAGTACTTCTTTTCCTCAAAGGCTTTTCTTATAACCTGTACCAACCTGTGAGTTTGTTCGATGGTACTATGTTGACTTCTAAAGCCGAATTGGTGATTTGGAATGCAGTTGTTGTCATTCAGGATCGGATTTAGCTTGTTTTTTAACACTTTTTCGAACAATTTTGACATTGTGGGTAACAAACTTATGGGCCTATAAGATTCTACCTTCGAGGGATCTTTGCCAGGCTTAGGAATCATCTTTACTAAGGCAACTTTCCATATAGGCGGAAAATGTTCAAGCCGAATTATCGCGTTAAAAATAAAAAGAATGATTCTTTTAGCAGTAAGAGGCAGCTCTATGAGCATTTTGTTGCTTATTTTGTCAACGCCAGGAGCTTTTTTACCGTTAAGGTTAGCGATAGCCTCTACAACATCTGCAAATCGGAAACGTATTTCCAAAGGACGTCTTGCAACAACAGGCGGTAATTCCCTCACGTCAGTGCATGTATTGGGAGTGAATACGTTTTTGAAGTGATTTGCGAACAGATCGCATTTTTCTTCATCATTTCTAGCCCAGGATCCTCTCAGATTGCGCAGTGGTGGTTTTGCGATAACAGGTCTTTTAAGACGTCTAGCTGATCGCCATAAGGAATAATTTGTCTGAGGAGTCGCGTCTAGACCTTCCAGGTACTCTTTCAGTGATGCCATTCTGTGAGCCTCCAACAAGCTTTTTAATTGGGTTGTACATTCTTTCAGCTTAGTTTTAAGTTGGGGCGATCTATGTTTTTGCCATTCCCTGCGGGCTTTTCTTTTTTCAGATACGAGCTTTTCCACATCTTCAGAGAAAATTTTGTTGTACCTAGCCTGGCGGTAGGTAGAAGACGCATGTTCAACGGCTTTTTTAATGTTTTCATTTAGGACGCTCAGACAATCATCTATGTCTCCGGGAGTTTTTAGCGATTGGTTCTCCGTGCAGTGCGTACTAATATATTTTTTATATTTCAACCAATTAATTCTTTTAGATAAGAAAAACTCACTAGCTGCTATTTGGTGAGGACTGCAAATAGTGATTATTGTGGGTGAGTGGTCAGAAGATAAATCCAAGGAGGCTTGAGCCTCAATGAGCTCCAAGGATATACCTTTTGCTACGCCAAAATCAATTACGTCTGGAATTTTATTGTGGTCTGTTGGCCAGTAGGTTGGTTGTCCAGTTGAAATAACGAAAAGTCCCATTTCCGACACGGAGTCATACAAGACACGACCTCTGGGACTAATTAGGCGGGAGCCCCAGTATGTGTGCTTAGCGTTATAGTCTCCAGCAGCTATGAAGCGGGGACCTAATGATTTGTAGAAATTGTTGTACTGATCCTTCGTTATGGAGAATCTGGGTGGACAGTAAACTGATGAAATAACAAGGTTATGGAAAAATTCATCAATGCAGACGTTTGTTGCTTGCATAGAACATTCAGATAGGCCACCCAAACATTGGTGCTTAATTCTTGATTTGATTAAAATAGCAGAGCCACCACAGGATCTATCCCTGGGATCTTTTGAATCATAAAAATTGTATCCACTAATTTTAAAAGTGCTTCTAGATGTCATATGAGTTTCGGAAATCAACATGACATCGATTTTTTGGTGTGTTAAAAAGTAGTCGAGCTCGTTTTTGTGTTGGCGGATGCCGTTTGCGTTCCAGAAACAAACCCTAAGGCAGTTCATGGTCTTTTAAGCATGGCCTGCAGAAGAGCAGACTGCATTTTCTGCATCTCCTGCATCATGCTAGCCATTTGCGCCATTATATGCGTAAATTGTTTGACCATATTGTCAATTACGGCTTCCAGACGGCTAAAATTGGGACCAGTTGGTTCACTTGTTGGCACTTGTTGTTGTGTGGTTGGTTGGTTTGGCCTTTGTTCATTGGACTGGTTTGACTTTAGTGCGTTGGCGTAAGAAATTTGACCTGTAGTTGGCTGTGACAACTGGGGAATGTTTGTTGTTGGTATATTTAACGGCTGGGGAGGGGCAGGAACTACCTTCGGCTTAGATGAGCGCATAACTAAATCAAAGACAGGACAACCTCTGTAGTTGGCAGTGTGGTTTCCACCACAATTGCTGCACTTCTTCACCCTAGGGTCATCTTTTGGTTTGTCGCACTTGGTTGTAACATGCAGATCCCCACATACAACACAAACAGAAGGCAACTTACAGTAAGTTTTTGTGTGGCCATATTCCTGACAATTTAAGCACTGTACAGGTCCAGATCGCTTATGCGGGACTTCCACTGTAACTCTACGGTGCATAACATATCTTAAACCATAAATAGGGTGAGTTTCGTTTTTCTTTAATTTGGCATCACCAGGCTCAAGTTCAACTCGAAACAATGGTTGAGGGTATTTTTCCCTGTTTCTAATATTTGTCACAGTCCTTACCTTAAATCCTTCGCTGCACAAACTGGTCTTTATCTCCTCCGGGTCAACATTTGAGTCAATTCCTTTTATGACTACCTGGAGGCCTTTTGCGTTTTTTAGCTGGTAAGTGTAAAAGTTCTTTTTTAATTTCTCAAATTCCGACACCGTGGCGCGGTAAGCGTTCTCGTGACTTACTTGAATTTTGGTCTCATATATATTACCACGTTTTATGTTCGACACATAAAAGTTCTTTTCGCCTATTAATGCAACTAAAAATTTAATGAGGTCGTTCGAGTTTTTTTCTCTTAAATAAATTGGAGGAGGCTTAAAATTTTTTTCCGTGACGGGGCCATCATTATCATCTGTTTGCAGAATGGCAAAGCGATTTTGCGATGTGGTTGGCCTTTCATCGTCTTTTAAAATTTTTGCAGGTTGACTTACTTCTGCCGACTTCGGACTTCTCCCCCTTTTAAGGACTGTTACGTACCTGTCCATCCCTACCTGGACCTTAGGAGCACACGCAGAAATTGGGCCTGGAGCGCCTTTAGCAGCTGTAGGTGCGACACCAGAACTTGATAAAGAAGACCGCGATGAAGATGGCACCTCGGTATTTTTTTTATAATTTTTAAACAGAGATTGGGCTAAATTTGTCCCTTGTTCAGTACATTTATTTAAATTAGGCACACTTGCACTTAAACTGTTTGTATTTGTTTTCGGTTTTGCACTTAAATAGTTTCTATTATATTCAGGGTCTCTAATATTTTCATTGCTAACGCTTTCTGAGCTTAACACAATGTAAGCATTTCGGCTATTAGGCCCACTGTCACTACGATTACTGTTACTCATTAACCGTTTGGTTTTTTTATTTTGTTTAGTTTGTTTTTATTTTCGATTCTCGCTTATGTCTTGTAGGTATGTATATTAACAAATTTTTTTTTTGTAACTTATTACAAATATCACCTATTACAAATATACACTCGCGTAGACACGTCCGTACACTACGAGATTAAGAGAGCAACTGAAAAAGTATTAAATATTATTCGTAATTGGCGAATAAAATTTACAGGACACGACAACAATATGACAGTCGATGAATTTATTTACCGTGTTAATATACTAGCTGCAAATAACCTTCGGGGTGATTATGCAATTTTGTGTAAGCACGCGCATAGCTTGTTTGGGGGAAAGGCTCTAGAATGGTATTGGAGATACCATAGACAGGCTGTAGACATTGACTGGACTTCACTAACCACTGCACTTCGACATCAATATAAGGACGACTACAGTGATTTTGAAATTCTTGATGACATTCGTGGACGAAGGCAGAGAAGTATTGAAAATTTTGATGATTACTTAGACATAATTATGACTATGACTGACAAACTTAAAACGCCAATTACAGATAGGGACTTGTGTGAAACGCTCATTCGGAACCTAAAGCCAGAGGTACGGCATGAATTGTTACATATAGATATTTTTAGCGTGTCTCAACTTCGGCGAGAAGTTAGAAAACACGAAAAGTTTATGAAAGATTTGCAAATTCAGGAGTCTCGCAGGACCAATAAAAACCGTATAGCAGAAATTGCGAACGGTAGTGATGAACAGGTTAAATTAAATGTTATGGATGAAATTTGCGTAGTACAACAGAACATCAAATGCTGGAACTGTGACAAGGGCGGTCATACCTATTTTGATTGTTTGGAACAAAGACGAGTTTTCTGTTATGGATGTGGAGCAAAAGACATATATAAGCCAAATTGTGCAAAGTGCTCAAAAAACGGACAGAGAGATGTTCGACGGACGTACTAAGAACATCTAGTATAAGTGGACAAGACCAGACTGACTTAGACGCGGACGGTTTTGTTGGTAAAATGCGGACACACCCCTTGATGAGACCATACCACGTTCGCTTAGCTGCATACAAGGAAACAAGGGAGAAGATTTTCGGAAGAGGAGAAGTGACAAGATCAGCAAAACGTATAGGCGAATATTATAAAAGATTAAAATTATTTAAAACCTATGTCATTTCTCCTATCGTATGTAAGGAATTGGATAGTAGACCTTATATTAATCTTAAAGTTGATGACAAATTTCATATGGCTCTATTAGATAGCGGCGCAAACAAGAGCGTTATTGGTGGAACATTGTCAGTATACATTCAAAGTAAACCGTGTTTTAGAAAGTGTTTAGGCAACGTACGGACTGCAGACGTACAGCGGCAAAATGTGTTTGGTACGGTAACGTTAGATGTTACGTTTCAAGGACAGACAAGAAATTTTGAGTTTTTGGTAGTACCAACGATACGACAAGACATTATTTGCGGATTTGACTTTTGGACATTATTCGGACTTAAAATTTCTCTACCAGTTGTGGAGGAACTCGACTGTGATAAACTAGATCCGGACTCCCTTCAAATTACTTTTGATCAGAGACAAAGACTTGACAAAATTATTTCGACATTTCCCAACTCTGAGGTAGATGGCTTAGGTTGTACTAGGTTAATAGAACATAGCATAGATACCGGTGATGCAAAGCCAATTAAACAACGTTATTACCCAATATCTCCAGCGGTAGAAAAGCAGCTATGTGTTGAGCTGGACCGTATGCTTTCGCTTGGAGTCATAGAAGAAGCTCCGAACTCAGCTTGGTCTTCTCCAGCCGTTGTGGTGATAAAACCTGGGAAAATCAGGATGTGTGTTGATAGTAGAAAATTAAACTCTGTGACAATTAAGGACGCTTACCCTATACCGAACATTGACGGACTTTTGTCAAGATTGCCTCCAGTTCACTATATTTCAAAAATAGATTTGAAAGATGCTTTCTGGCAAATCAAACTGGAGGAAACCTCGAAACCCAAGACAGCTTTTACAGTCCCTAATCGGCCATTGTATCAATTTACAAGAATGCCGTTTGGACTGTGTAATGCACCACAAACATTGTGTAGACTTATGGACAAGGTTATTCCGTATAATTTGAAAACTCACGTGTTCGTTTACTTAGATGATCTACTTGTTGTTTCGCAGACTTGGGACGAACATTTAACACACTTGATGGAAGTAGCAACAAATTTGAGGAAAGCTGGTTTGACAATCAATATTAAGAAAAGTAGTTTTGCACTGAGCAGAGTTAAATATTTGGGATATATAGTGGGTAACGGTACTTTAAAAGTAGACGACGATAAAGTTAAAGCTATTCAAGACTTTCCTAGACCAAAATCGGTAAAGCATTTAAGACGATTTTTAGGTATGGCAGGGTGGTATAGACGCTTCATACAAGACTATTCGACTATAACATTTCCTTTGACCGATTTGTTGGCAAAGAAAAAAACTTTTACTTGGACGGATCCAGCTCAAGGGGCTTTTGACGAACTAAAATCGAAACTTACTTCTGCACCGCTACTGGTTCATCCGAACTACAACAGACCCTTCATATTGCAATGCGATGCTAGTACTTATGGGGTTGGCGCAGTGTTGGCGCAAGCCGATGAGGACGGGACTGAACGACCAATTGCGTATATGTCCCACAAACTCAATAGGGCTCAAAGAAATTATTCTATAACAGAACTGGAGTGCCTGGCAGTAGTAATGGCAGTTAAGAAGTTTCGGGCTTACATCGAGGGCCAAGAGTTTAAGGTTGTGACTGATCACGCAAGTTTGAAATGGCTTATGAGTCAGAGGGATCTGTCTGGGAGGTTAGCTCGGTGGTCTTTAAAGCTGCAAGGTTTTAGTTTTACAATAGAGCATCGCAGTGGTAAGGAAAATATTGTTCCAGATGCGTTATCGCGAGCCCATGAAGGTGAAGATTTTTTAAGCTCAATTGAGTCAGAGGTACTACCGGCAATCGACCTGGAATCAGATGCATTTAACGGTGAGGACTATTCAAAATTACGTGATGACTTACAGAGTTCTAAGTTACCAGATTTTAAAATTATTGACGGATACATTTATAAAAGGACTGACTTCTCATCTGGCAAATCTGACGAATCGGACTTGTGGAAATTGTACGTACCAACGGAACTGAGAAAAGACGTGATATATTCGGCACATGACATACCAAATTCAGCACATGGTGGGATTACTAAAACGCTTGAACGAATACGACGTTATTTCTATTGGCCTCGGCTAGTCATCGATGTCAAGAAATACGTAAATAGTTGCGAGCTTTGCAGGACCTCTAAAGTTCCCAGTAATATTATACGTCCACCTTTGGGACAAAAAGTTGAATCTGAACGACCGTTTCAAAGACTGTACATTGACTTAATAGGACCATTTCCAAGGACGAAAAAAGGACATACCGGTTTATTAATAATTTTAGATCATTTTTCGAAATTTACTTTTTTAAAGCCTTTAAAGAAATTTGTGTCGAAAGACATTATAAATTATTTAAACACTGAAATATTTTTGTGTTATGGAGTGCCAGAAATCATAGTTTCAGATAACGGGTCACAGTTTAAGAGCAAAGATTTTAAGAGTTTTTTAAATAAATATGGTATACAGCATATGTTAACCGCTGTCTACAGCCCTCAGGCAAATGCCAGTGAGAGAGTGAATCGTTGCATCAACGAAGCTTTACGTTCGTATATCAGAAATGACCAGCGCGATTGGGACCTCTATATTGGTAGTATTAATTGCTCTTTGAGGAATAGTATTCACCAGACCATTGGAGTGACACCCTATAAAGTTGTTTTCGGACAGACTATGATTACACATGGACAGGACTATAAATTATTGAGAAGACTTAGACTTTTGGCGGAAACAGATACACAGATTGAGAGACAGGACGAATTTATGCTAATACGGGATAAAATTAAGGATCTAATGGCAAAGGCTTATGACAAGAATGCAAGAACATACAACTTACGTACGCGTAAAAGAGACCTTACTACAGGACAGACAGTGTACAGACGAAATTTTACACAAAGTTCGAAAGTTGATAATTTCAACTCAAAGCTGGCCCCAGTAGGAGTAAAGGCAAAAGTGTTGCAGAGGATCGGTGAAACTAGCTATGAGTTACAGGATGTGGACAGCCACAATATAGGTGTTTATCATGGAAAAGATATTTGGACGTAATGAAAACTGGCTTATTAATTTTCCCCCCTACTCTTACTAACTGGCCTTTTACAGATCCAGCTTTTTGCTGTTTGGGCACGCAAAGTATCTGTATCTGTTTTGTGAGGTCTGCTCGTACTTATAAATAATTACTGTATGATTGAAACTTTATAAATGGGGGAAAAAAAAAACTTATTTTACATTGAAATTTAAATCGAAAGTTTATTTGTTTTTTTTAAACGAAAAGGAAAAGAAAATACATTTTTTGAATATAAAAGGTTCAGGAATGTTTGTTTTAAAAAAAAGGAAAAAAGAAATGTGACTGGAGATATTGGTAAAGGATTTAAAGGATAAAAACGGTACGGGAAAAACTATCATTTTCAATAGAGGAAAACAGGAGATAAATTATATTGGAAAACGGTCATAGTTCTTTAAACAAAAAGACAACGGGGGAAACACAGTTCTATATCTTGGAAAGGAAATAATAACGGTGGCCGGAGCATCTTTACCGAATATTCGGGAGAGGACAATCCTTAGCTAAAGCTGTTGAGTTTCACCTAACAAGTGTACCTGTGGTTCCTGCATCGACAAACTATTTGCTAGGTTTTGGCATATTTAACGTCCGGGAAAACACTTAATATAACCTTCCACGCAATTACCATTATTTTTCGTCCCACACTTACTCCATATTTCTTTTCTGAAACCAACTTTAATTACACATTCGGAATTTTGCGATAAAAGATTATTTCTTCTTAGTGTATTGTTTTTTGTTTATTTTGTTAAAAGTTTCCTTATTTTCTGTTTTTGTTAATTTATAAAATGTAATATCTGTTCCTTACACTTGTAGCAAAATGTAAGCAAACAAATAGTTCCTGAATTAGGATCATTTAAGACACACTAATACTAACTTTCGTATATAAACCCCTCATACACACACATTTTACTATCCTAACACTTACAAATTAAATTTGTTATAGAATGAGAAAGAGTTTGTACTTTTTAAAATTTCGCGATTTAGGTATTCCCAAAACAACAGGCCTGCTGTTCTCTTCAAAAATTTGCGGTGAGTTTTTAAATATATAAACGTATTATTTATTTCTCATTTTATACCTGCATACCTATATATTAATTTTTATTGCACCTAAAAGAAGTAAATGGGGGAAAAAATATTGAAATTTAACCCACCGGAATTAAACATAATTTACACTAATATTATATTGTAAACCTTCCAACCCCACTGTTATTTTGTTTTTTTTTTTTGTCCAATTAAACGCATATCTGACGTAACATTAACTAATAGAACAATCAAAACCATCCACAATTACACTGAACAATTATTTATATTATTTTTTTCTTTTGATTGTTTATATAAATATGTTAAATAAATAATTATGTTAATAATGGATAACTAGATTAACAAAATTTTATTCCATGAACGGTTAATCTGTAGTAGCTAGGAGTTCAAGTAAGGGCTATCAGGAAATTTTAACGATTTGGTAGCATGGCCGGGAGGGTATTAGAGTTTGGGGAAATCACATCAAATTCTTCACTTGACTTATTTTTTTTATGGGTTTTAGTATTTTTTTTTTGTATAGTTAATGTGCAATGATAGCTACCTATCTTTAATTTTATATGACGATTCTTAATCTATCTGAAGGGTACAAGAACATCACCCCTTTGCCCTGAGCACGGCCGGAAACATATAGGTAGCAAAGTATCGTTTAGATAGACAAGTCACTGTGTGAATCGTTACAAGTATAAAAAACAATTATATAAAATTAAATATTTTTTTCCTTTTTTTAAGTTTATTATACTCTTAACAATCCCAGCAAAACCTGCACTTGCAAACTTTTTTATAATGACTTCCTTAATTCATTATTTTGTAGCTTTTATTGCCACTTTTCTTCTATTTGTTATTTAATTTGTAATGACTAATTAAAAGCACGTTATGAAATGAAAAATCATTTAAACACATGAGATTTATTATTATAAATCAAGTCTATTCGGAATACTTCAACAAATCAAGCAAAACAAAACTTGTATAAATATATTCTACATTTAAAAACAAAGTGTCTCGGTGGCCTAGAGGTAGCGCGCTGGTGCTTGAGTTCGGAAAGTCCCTGCTTCGAATCTGATCTACAGTAAGTACAAAAAATAAAATTTTTAAATTAAAATTAAAAATTAAAATTAAATAAAAATTAAGTTTAAAAAATAATGACCGTTAGCCAAGTGTTGCCGAAGAGACTTTAAATAGAAAAAAGCATAGTGTATATGAAAAGTAAACTTCGTCCTAACTTACAAAGTAAAAACGAAAGAAAACAGTCATGCCGTATCCCTTTCACTGTTACGTGTAAGTTAAATAGGTGATGTTTACAACCAAATACACTACTACCGTTCAAAGAGTACTGATGATGAAATTGCGTAGCTGCTTTCGAAAATGCATTCTACTCGGTTAGTATCGGTAGAAAAATCTGCTATTTTCAAATTGAAAGTTTCTTTCAACATTAACGGAAAATAATAATTTCTTCTTATAAAAAGAAATAAAAATGAAATTTTATAAAAGTCTCCTTATTTTAAAACTCTTTGCGACTACTTATTTGTTAAATTAAATCATTAAAAATAAAAGTTCTTATTTTTTTTGTATGAATACTTAATTTATTCAATTTTTTATCATATTTTATTTATCATGCTGTTATTCAAATAACGAGATTGGTTTTGATAATTTTCTATTAATATTCTATACATTGAGCCATGTTTGTCTGTAATACATTTTAGTTATTTATTTGAACTTTTTTTTATCTTATAATAATTTCTATTTATTCGGTTTTAAGTTCATTATTAAAATTGTTATAGCAAAGAATTGAAATTTTAATTAAAAACTTAGTAATTCCGATGCTAGCCGAATTTAGCTACGATTTCTCGTCAGCACTCTTTCTATTCGGTTGAATGTTGATTTGTTCTATTTAAACAAACTTTAATTAGAATTTGAATTTGTTGGACTCGCCACTACCCTTCGTAACCTAACCTAACCTATGAAATTAGGGAATAAAAAATACTTCACAAGTAAAAATTGTCTTAAAAATGTGGCTTCCATAGATCGAAAAGCAAAAATTAGTACCAGCTATATTACCAACGGAAATTTCGGCAGAAGAGGACTTAAAAAGCATAACGCAGCAACAAGTATATATGAAATTTTTTATGTTCAAGAGGATATAAGTAAATATCAGTTTTTAGGTGGGGTATAAGGGGTAGCTCTGTTTATAACCGCTAGAAACAAGAATTTTAAAACGAAAACCATGCAGATGAGTTTATGTTTTTCATTTCATTTGTGCTACTAAAGTAAGTACATACGAGTGTACACTTAATTATATACATATTTGTGCTATTTTTATATATTTTGAATAAAAATTTATTTCTATTTTAAAGAATAGCTAACTTGACATTAAAAAATTATAATATGGGATAATAAAACGCCATCTTCCACGCTGCATTGTAGGTCTATAAAATTTGTTTTAAAAAACGAGAAGCCTTATCTAGTGAAAAAACCTTGTACAATTACAAATATGAACGTTCAACGCTTCATTGTAGGATAAGATTCTTTGAATGTTTGCTACATATTGCTTACCGAATCCCCATTAAAATTTGGCGGGTAGATAAAGAAAACAACAAACAGAAAAAGAATTCAAAATGAAATGAAAAAAGGAACCGGATGAATAATAGACCAAGGTAAGTCTGGATTTGGCAATACTAATGACAAAAAATACGCCAATTTTTTTCTAACAGTGAAGTAGTGGCTGAAATAACAGGAATTGATAAGTGACTTATTGATAATTTTGCTTATTGATAATTACTTGAAATATGTATTTTATACACTATGGGTGGTATTATATGCTTAGCACAGTTCATAAGGTTTTAGTTCATGGATGTGACGTTATCGAGTTTTAAATTTTTTTTATTTATTTTTATTTATTTAGCTTTTTCATTCCAGTTTGTTTGTCTGAAGAAGCATTGGAAGCCAATCAGAAAAATGTGAGGAAAGTGCCACTGTCTCATACCAGAAAAACGTCTCGAAAAAACACAAAAATTTAATGACATAAGTATATGTTGCTATCTCCAGATCCAATATTATCGTCAAAGAGGAACATTAAGATTAAAAATAATATAATAGACGCTGGAATTGAAAACTATATTCCTTAAGAAAGTGCTGAAATCGAAAATGATATAATAGAAGACGAGATAACTTCTTCATTAAGCGAAACTTGGTTTTGGGAAGAATCAAGTTTTGTTTTTTTTTCTTTATATAGTTTATTATTGAATCTTCTCTTAGGCGAACTAACAATAAGTATTCAAATCTTAAGACTAAGTAATTAATACTAGTCCAGTCAGTACCAGACTAAAATTTAAGTTCTCACAATAAAATTAACTAATTTCAAAGGTTTCATCTAAGAGCAATAGTATCCCTTCTTTTTAGGCGGGTGTGCCCACTATGTTGCAGGATGCTTCGAGCGAGCGGATTCGGATGTGTTTCCAGCTTATTTAAGTACTTGTCCACATAGTTTAGGATTTCGCATTTCACAAGTGGAACTTCTAGATCCTTGCGGATGTTGCTGTTTTTAATATACCAAGGAGCACCAGTTATCATTCCTAGAATTTCGTTTTGACGGCGTTGGATTTTTTCGATGTTAGAGGCGGAAGCAGTGCCCCATAATTATATACCGTAGCGCTGATGCTTTGTTATAAGTTAGTCCTATATCTTTTTCTTTCAACGCTATTTTATTTTAGATGTGATAATATATAATTTCTAAATTAAGCTGTTATTGGTTTAAAAATACAAATTTTTAAAAATCTAATATACGTAAAAATGTTTCTTTTATTAAAACATGAAGAGTATTGTTGTAGGGACGAGGTCACCTTATTATTCCAACATGCCGTACATATTAAAAGCTTTCAAGCTTTTATACTAACTTAACACTGTTAATATTAAATCAGCAGGATTGCACTTCAAACTTAACTAATTTAGTAAACAATTTACTACAAATTGCTCAATTTATTAATTAAAGTTTTGTATGGTAAATTGAGCTCAATTAAAGCCTTAATTGCGTAAATGTGATTATTACGCAGTTTAGGTTTATGTGTGAACATGGTATAACTCATTTAGTGAAGCAATTTACTACTAATTGCTCCATTTATTAATTGAAATCTTGTATGGTAAATTGAGGTCCTAATTGTGCTAATTACGCAGTTAATGTCTATGTGGGAATATGGTATTATAATATTTTGTTTTTTCTAAAGCATTTTTAACCCATCAAAAAATTATGCTTTTGTAATTTTTACATAATCTGAATCTAAAAAAAATTTGCGTACGTATAATTTATGATTAAATGAAAGAATGAATCTTATATTGATAAACGTTTTATTTAACGTCAGCAATAATACAATAACAAAGCATACAGTTGTGGCATTAAAAATTTTTCAATCATATCACGATACAGCTCCTCATTGACAGTTACCATTACGAATTTTTAAGTTTCAAAAAAAGTAAGGCCCAATAATTCATCCTGACCTAATTGCACACCAGACTGTCACTTTTAATGGATGCAAAGGTGACTGATGAATAATTTGACGTTTTCCATTGCCCAGAACTGACTATTCTGTTTATTCACATATCCACTCAATTGCAAATGTGCCTCGTCACTCATTATGATTTTTTCATGAAAAACGGAGTTGTCATGGGAGAGCTTTAACATCCTATTGACATATGTACGGCGGCGTAAATGGTTTTCTGGAAGAAGCTCTTGTGCCAACTGCATCTTAAACAGAAACAAATGCAAATCCTTGTTTAAAATTGTGGACAAAGTTGTTCTTTGAAGCACCGCGTCGAATTGAGGTTTATGAAGTGTTTTCAGCACTTTGTTGAGCAGCAGTTATGTTGTCAGCCGATCTTGCAGTGGTCCATGCTTGGACCTATCAGCTACAGTCCTTCTTTTTTTGAAATAATTCACTACACGATAAATAGCACGTTGTTTCTCCGAAAAATTTTTCGTAACTTTCTTATGGTTACAGCAATTCATGATTGATTTTGACAAAATGTTTTAAGGATTAAAACGCGTTGGTTTACCGACTATTTTTCCATAATGAGACATGGAAATCTCTACTTTACGACTGCCAAATATGAACGGTCAAGACTAATGTTTACAAAAATGGCGGCAAAAAAAGTAGTATACCTTGCCGGCGGACACCCTGTTTAAATATCTTACAAGTATCAATTTACGTACCAAATTTTATTACGATCAGACAATTTTTGTAGGTGTTTTAGCGTTTTGTAGAAAAAGGATATATGACATGAACTTGAGTCCATGGTGCGATTTAAATAACAAAAATTACACACACGTTGCTAGTGTTACGTGTATCAGCATGGCCCTTTTTTGTAATTTTATGGCCATTATTGAAGCTTAAATTATATTTTTCAATTTCAGGGCACATGGGGGGTGTCGTACCCTTGGACCGATTTTGTTAAAAATTTGTATTTTTCTTAACTAAGCTATTTTGTGCCTAGTGTACCAAATCTCAAAAATATCTGACACCTTCTATTTTTGTCCAGCACAGTGCGTCCGGCAGACATGTTAAAAAATATGTATATTTATATACAAACCCATAATACCTCTTTTACTTATATGGTACATGTAAACAAAACTAGTTTAGTTTTTAAAACAATATTCTGTATTTTACTGTAACTGTCATTTGGGGCAAGTAAAGGTAGTGCCGGTATATGTAATTAGTTTTATAATATTTAGTTCCAGCGATTTTAATTTTAATTAAACGTTTTTGCAAGTAAATGTAAATGTGGAAAACTTAAAACTTAGTTACTTCGTAACGTAAAGATAGGTCGAAAAAAGTGGCACGCTTTTTTAAATTAAAACGAGTGACTGCGTTTCGTCCTTGTTAGTTTTTTTTTCGGCATATTGGGAGTAGTTGCTAAAATATACTTTTTAAACAAAATTTTCATATAAGATTAGTATTTAAGGTCTACTTTAAAATTGAGTTATATTTAACATTGTTTATAAATATAGCCTAAAGACTTTTAACAAAATTTAAGTTAAAATTTCTAGATTCGGGGTTACTTTAACCCAAAAAATTTTTAGGTTTTCAATGTTGACATCCCTGTTTATTTGAAATACCCAGTTTCTTGCCCTCAGCTGCATGAAGCTATAACTTTGCCAATAAATTTAAATGTTATTTAACTCTGGGTTCATTCTAGGTACGAAATGTTCACATAAATAAATCTTAAAATATGAGTTCACGGCTTCATTTATATACCGTTGAAGTAGGTGACACCAATTTCACCATATTAAGTCGTTACCAAAATTTAAGACCAATTGGGTCAGGTGCACAAGGAATAGTTTGGTAAGTATAAAAAATTTTTTAATACGTTTTTTGATACTAAACATTGAGATCAAAAATGTTAACACATACATATGTTCATTATCTATACTAATATAAAACAAGTAAGAGCGCTATATTCGGCTGTGCCGAATCTTATATACCCTTCACATTGGTCTTATAATATACCCAGCCGAGTAATTTTGTACTGCAAATAATATAATAAAAAACCTTGTGCGAGTTTTAAAGCCCATAGAAAAAATAACAAAATTTTAACGTTCGTATGAATAATAGAAATAGATGAAGAAGATTTGAGGTCGAGAGTTTTAAAAGTTTTCGACATTACTCATATTTAAAGGTTAATAAAACTTCGTAAATGTTCTAGTCCCCCTGCTCTTTTCCAACTTTTTCTCCAAAATGTATGAATTATTTGATTATTACTTGTTGTAGAATATTCGAAGTCGATAGCTGTAATAGTTTTCCAGAAGTAGCGTATCGAATATTTTATAATAATTGTCGATTTGTATGGGAGCTACCCCTTTTTTGCCCCCGCTCAAAAAAATTTTTCTTTGAAGCGTAGGCATTCTTGCCCAATTACTTTTTGTAGAACATTTCATTTCGATATCTCTTATAGTTTCCGAGATATAGCGTATCGAATATTTTATAATAATTGTCGATTTGTATGGGAGCTACCCCTTTTTTTGCCCCCACTCAAAAAATTTTTCTTTAAAGCGTAGGCATTTTTTCCCAATTACTTTTTGTAGAACATTTCATTTCGATATCTTTTATAGTTTCCGAGATATAGCGTATCGAATATTTTATAATAATTGTCGATTTGTATGGGAGCTACCCCTTTTTTTGCCCCCACTCAAAAAAATTTTTCTTTAAAGCGTAGGCCTTATTGCCCAATTACTCTTTGTAGAACATTTGATTTCGATATCTCTTATAGTTTCCGAGATATAGCGTATCGAATATTTTATAATAATTGTCGATTTGTATGGGAGCTACCCCGTTTTTTGCCCCCACTGAAAAAAATTTTTCTTTATAGCGTAGGCCTTCTTGCCCAATTACTTTTTGTAGAACATTTCATTTCGATATCTGTTGTAGTTTCCGAGATATAGCGTATCGAATATTTTATAATAATTGTTAATTTGTATGGGAGCTACCCCTTTTTTTGCCCCCACTCAAAAAAATTTTTCTTTATAGCGTAGGTCTTCTTGCCCAATTACTTTTTGTAGAACATTTCATTTCGATATCTGTTATAGTTTCCGAGATATAGCGTATCGAAAATTTTATAATAATTGTCGATTTGTATGGGAGCTACCCCTTTTTTTGCCCCCACTCAAAAAAATTTTTCTTTATAGCATAGGCCTTCTTGCCCAAATACTTTTTGTAGAACATTTCATTTCGATATCTGTTATGGTTTCTGAGATATAGCGTATCGAATATTTCATAAAAATTGTTAATTTGTATGGGAGTTACCCCTTTTTTTCCCCCACTCATAAAATTTCTTCTTAAAAATGTAGGTCTTTGCGTACAATTACTTTTTGTAGAACATTTTAAGTCGATAGCTGTTATAGTTTACGAGATATAGCGCATAAAATATTTCACCAAATTTGTGCAATTGTAGGAAAAATGCCCCTTCCCCTGGTCCCATCTGAAAAAACTTTTTCCATTATTTAGGTCCTTTCTTTAGGAGTATCCGTGCCAAGTTTTGTGGCAAGAGTGACTATACTTACTGAGATATATAGGGATATATGCACGGATTTTGTCCTAAAAAAAATGGGTTACTCTGGGTTTTCGCTTACATCTCGGTCAATAGTGAACCGATTTTGCTGATTTTAAATAGCGATTGTCTCCAGGATATTTCTAATAGTTTGACACCATTAACTGGTCTGTATCTTTTTATTTGACTCCGGAAACTTGATTTCAACAGACGGACAGACGGACATCGCTAAATCGGCTTCCCTATCTATAAGGATCCAGAATATATATACTTTATGGGGTCGCAAATGAATAATAAAGAAATTACAAACGGAATGACAAAGCGATATATACCCTTATCACTATGTAAAGGGTATAAAAAGGAAAAATTTTTTGTGTGTCTTATTTTTTCTCCGGAACAACTTATCCAATTTAAATAATTTTTTAACCAATATTATTTTTTTAACTCCTGAATGTTCGTTTACTCAAAGTTTAAAAAAATTTTTAAATATTTTTTACTGGATTGCGTTCATTTACGCAAAATCCAGTAAATGTGAACACAAATTGAGAGCGCAAAGTAAAAGTTGTTTTACTGAGTATTTAAAAGTTTTTACTAGACGAAATTTTACTGGTAAAAATTTCTAGTAAAAAAACATGTTTTCTGATGTAAACAAAAAAAAGTAAAAAACAAACAGCTAACAAATTGAATAACGAGAAAAATTAAAGTGGTATAAAAGTAATTTAATGTTCACAGGCGAAACAATGGAACAGCTAAGAGATATAGCTGGTACCTCAAGTTAAGGGGAAAGAGTAAATGTAACCAGGCATGGCTATGTTTTGCAAAATGCAGTATTGTACCTAAAAGAGTCGTCACCTGCTTTTTGGATCCATGGCAATTTTGTTGTGGTTTTTTTTTTAATATTTACATTTTTTTAAGTTGAAAAAGTGCTGAATACTTGGGTACTCGGTGCTGTCAATTAATACCCAAAATTAAATATTCGTGTTTTTTTTATTAACGATAAGTCTCTTCCTAGCAGTATGTATCGCTTCAGGTATCGCACAAAAAGAACCGTCTGAGACTCAACTTAAATTATACCGACAGACTCAGAATCACTTTCTTAGCCAATTGAAGCATATCTGTGTGGCTGGGTGTCCATATATTCGTGTGGTCAAAGTAAAGGTAGCATTTCTGAAAAAAATATTTTGGCATAGGGAGAGAGCCCATTGTTTGTGGTGATGATCGTAGTAGACTTTAACCCCAAAACCAAGTTAACCCCACCCACAAAAGTCTGCTTGTTTTTGTTTAAAAAATTTAAGGCATTTTTTCGAGTAATCAATCAGCTGTTTTGAGTAGTTAAATTTTGTGTAAAAATTTTCTGTTCGCGTTCTTTACTTCAAAAATTTTAAGTGAAAGAAATTTCGTAAAATTACTCAGTATATGCTAAGTTACTGGACTTTACTGGAAAAGTAAACGAATGAACCTAGTATTGATATTAGATCATAATTCAGTTCCACCAGCGTCTTTTTGAGGCGTGTTGGAAAAAGTAATACAGTAGTTTTCCTGTTTAACGAACGAGTACTTTGTCAGGCCTGTTCGTTAAACTGAAAAGTTCGTTATATGCCATACTTATGTCTTGTACCCATAGTATGAATAAATAAATAACTAAAACTGTATTACTTATCGCTTATTTTTTAAAATGTTTTGAGGTCTGTATAAAATATTGAAAAAAATTAAAATAGGTACAATTCATTACACTGGTAGCATAAAACCTTAAATAATTTTAATAAAAAATAGGTTAAAAATTGATTTTCAATTTTCTTAAAAAGCTTAAATAAAAAATTTGTCAAGTTATGTTCGTTTATTTTTTTTTTTTGTGGCATCTTTCGGAAGTTCTCTTGAAAGCAATAAAGTTGACAAAGTTACATTATTTTGTTGGGTCCATTGGATACAAATATCGAAACTTTTAAAAGCACTATGTGTTTAATTTGCTGCTCCAAACAGCTTCACACATGGGCCGTTATTCTATCTTTGGAAACTTTAATGCCTGGTGCAGATGTCTCTACCGCTTGAACGTAAGTTTTTTCAGGCAATGCTTTACAAAAAATACCAGTGTCATCGGCATTAAAAATAACAGCCAATTGTAAGTTATGTTCTAAAATAACTTGATGCAGTTTCCTCTTAAAAAGTTTCACATCTTCCATATTAGATGAATTCTCCACTTTTTTTTTAAAGACGTATGCCAATCCGTTTTTTGAGTCTAGACAACCAACCGTGATTTGCATTGAAATTCCCACTATAAAACTTTCTATCAATTGATTTGGCTTTGAATTGAAGCACTGCACCAGCAACAGGCACGTTTGAATGTCTCCTTTCCTGAAAATTCACTCTCATGGCTTTCCTATTTTTAAATCCAAAGTTTGTACTTTCCGCATTTTTTATAAGACTTTGTTTTGATTATTAAATAATAAATCTTTTTTGTTCGCTAAATTGTGTACAAAAAAATATTTTTTGTTCGCTATTTAGGGTACTCAATGGAGCAAACTTGTGTGTTCGTTAAATGCGGTGTTTGCAGAATCGAAGGTTCGTTAAACAGGAAAACTACTGTACATATTTTATAGGTTATAAATAAATATAATATCAGATTAAAGTAAATATATTAGGAAAAAAGAATAAAGGAATAAAAAAAACAAGACTCGATAAAAGAAAACGCATTACGTGAAGAGCATTTCTAAATTGTTTAACAAAAATGTCTTTAAATTTGATTTAAAAATTTATAAAATATTAATGTCTTAAACTTTGTTGGTAAATCATTGTACTTCTCTGTTTTGTTACTTCCAGTCTACATCTTGCGATTCTTAAATTCGAATTATTTCTTGTAGTAAGAATTTATGGTTTCGTGATAAAGCTATTGTGTTATGGCCAATGTTATGTAGTGATTTCAAAACAAAAAGAAGAATTTACATTTTATAAATTCCTTTTGTAGGTAAAATATGCTTGGCCAATTCCCTATACAATTAATGGGTAGAAGGCATAACGGGTAGATTATAAACTGTTTTGAGTGCTTTATTTTGTACTCGTTAGAGAGAGTTTAGATCTGTGCCTTTTTTGTATACATATGCGGATGCTAGATCGTATAAATGGCTTTGTATTAGAGCTTCGTATATAATTTACTTAGTTTTTTTTTATTAAATTTTTGCTTGACTTGTATAAAAGACCAATTACTGCAGATATATTATGGATTTAAGCCCCTGAATGTGAATACTCTGTGACAAGTGGATCTGCAAGGTCACACCCAAGTATTTGATTGAATAGCTCTCGAAAATTTCTTCTCAATTTACAAAAACACTAAGATTATCACTATTTCTATTTAAAAGTAGATTTAATATTAAAACTGTAGACTTAGATGAGTTAAGAAAAAATGTGTTTCAAAAATCAACGCCGCATCTCTTTCTATATACGCTTTTTTAAAACAGTCTCATGTTTATATGAGTAAAATAACGATATGTCATTAGCATACATACAAATTTTTCCAGTTAGTTCCTAGGTTCTTTATGCCGTTTATGTACAAAGTAAATAAAAGTTGTCCTCACATACTGCCTTGCGGTACACCATGTTCAACATCTCCAAGTGAACTTTGCAGTTATTAATTCAACATATTGTTTTCCGTTCTTTAGATTAATTTAAAAAAGATTTAGTTCTGTGTATTTAGTGCCATAATATTGAAGTCTCAAACATAACTTCATAATCCACTAGGTAAAATGATTTTAAAAATAGAAATACCGGCAACATAGAAAATACCAGCCTCTATCCAAGCCCCGTGATATAAAATTTTTGACATTTATTACAGCATTTTTAGTTTCACTACCTTTTCTGAAACCATAAAGTAAAGAGGAACGCATCACTGCGCTGCATCATGGCTTTTAGGGTAGCAAAAAGCGTATTAACATATTTACATTTCACTAAAAATGTGGCATTATTCACCTTTTTTAAACATTTTTCCGTTTTTGTAAAAGTTTGGCGCTCGAAATGCATTTCCGAACAAGCACGAGTTTTATTCCAGGCAGGCCAAAAGTTGTTGATACAAATCTTTATCAATTACAAGTAATACTGCAATAGGCCTGTAGAAATCTTCTCTGAAACTCTTTACTGTTTTTGGTATTGGAACAATTTTTTTTAATTTTTAATATATTTGGATATTCAGGTATTGAAATGATGCTATGAAAAATATTGAGAAAATATGGAGCGACACCATAATTACAGTCAACAAATAGTTTTGAATGATTAGGTTTCGTACGATTTTCGAAGGTATTCATAAAGTGCACGAATGCCAAGCATTGAGTGTCTCTATTTGTAACTAACAATAAAACAATTGAATGACATACTTAAATATGTTAACAAAATAAATAAATAAAAGAGTTTCATTTTGCAGTTGCTTTGGGTCACAAATAAACCTACTTGTTTTGAATATGATACAAGTGGGTTGAGAGTGTTTTGGAATTGAGGCCACTAAATTAAATGCTGCTATTACATTTTAGTTTTTAACTTTAAATTTAGTAAAAATATATCAAAAATATTTACTTGGGATCAGTGATAAAGTAGTAGTAAGTTATGAATAGTTAGAAGTGGTCAGTTTTAAAATAATTGTAATGAAGCGGGAAAAAGGAAAATGAATAAAAGTATTTAAAAATAATAAAAAAAAATTAAGTGATTTTCTAGCGTATTTTGAACAATTTTTATTTCTAAAATTTCCTTTTATATTTAATCAGGCTAATTGGTTCAAATTTTATTGTGATAAGATTTTTGTTGAAGAAATAATTTGAAAAAGTTTAGTTTCCCGACACTAGCCGAGTGGAATCCATTTTCAGAGCCCGCTACAACTCCTCATCAGCACTCTTTGTTCGGTACTGAGCATTGGTAGTAAATATCTTCTATTTAACCCAAGTGTTAATTGAAATTTGAATACGGAAATACTAATTTGTATTTTACACATACTCTCATTAACAATTGTTAGTTCTTGGGTTAGAACGAAATTTACGGCCTGCCATTTTTCACATCATGGCAACACCTTTTCTTTTATATGAGATGGAGAATAAATAAAAGAAAAGGTGTTGCCATGATGTGAAAATGGCAGGCCGTAAATTTCGTTCTAACCCAAGAACTAACAATTGTTAATGAGAGTATGTGTAAAATACAAATTAGTATTTCCGTATTCAAATTTCAATTAACACTTGGGTTAAATAGAAGATATTTACTACCAATGCTCAGTACCGAACAAAGAGTGCTGATGAGGAGTTGTAGCGGGCTCTGAAAATGCATTCCACTCGGCTAGTGTCGGGAAACTAAACTTTTTCAAATTATTTCTTCAACAAAAATCTTATCACAATAAAATTTGAACCAATTAGCCTGATTAAATTTAAAAGGAAAATTAAGTGATGTTATTTATTGACGCGACATAGTGATTCTGCCAATCTAATTTAAAAAAATTGGAAAAAAGATCCTGCCGCACTAATTAATTATTAATAATTTTTGAAAAAATATACATGCTTGCGTACGATTTTGAGGCGTTTGGATACGGAGAGATTTTTAAAACGTTGACATTTTCTCAGGGGGTGGGCTAAATTGCAATACCGACAATCCTTTAATTTTCTGGAAGTCCGGGCTGGAATTCTTTGAGTGTCATTGTGCTTTTCTTTGTTGAGTCTTCTGCTGGTTTTCATGCGACGTGGTGGGGTAGACATCGGTGCTGAAAGTTAAAAGAAGAATGAAATTATTGTGGTTTAGTAGGGGGTATCAAAACTAGTTTGATAACTTGCCGTGTAATAAGACCATCGGCAGTACGGATGTCGCACCCTATTAGCTGGTCCGTGAAAAACCTTTTCGACTCGTCCTAGTCGCCATTGTTTGGGAGCCAAATTATCGCGTTTTACGACTACTAAATCGTTTACTACAAAATCGTGCTAGCGGTATTGCCATTTATAGCGCTAGTGAAGTTCTTTCAGGTACTCTTCTTTCTAGCGGAGAGCGAACTGATAATGAAGTAATTTTAACTTTTTCCACCTATTGGCGTAGTTAATTGCTTGCTGCGAAAAGTCGGGTTCCGCGGGTGCTAATATGGGGGGCTCCTATGAGCAAATGTCCTGGGGTAAGAGCGCAAAGCTCCGATGAGTCATCGGTTATTGGACACAGGGGTCGTGAATTAAGACAGGCTTCGATACGAGCGAGCATTGTCAAAAACCACTCGAAAGTAAAGTTTTGGCAGTGGCAAACAACTTTTAACTCCTGCTTCCCATTAACCCCCTATATGAGGAGCGCCAGGGAGTATAAAATGCCGCTCAATTTACCGATAGGCGTCCTGAGAGATAAGGAATTTTCTTAACCAAGGAAAGGAATTCTGCCAATCTCTAAGGATATTTGCAGCACCTACAAAGGCGATTCCGTTATCGGAATACATGGCTACCACGACGTGAGAAAAAACGGGATAATGCCGCCATTAGAGCTTGGGTAGATATTTCACTTGTGACTTCCAGATAAATAGCCTTGGTTGCAAAACACACGAAAACAATAACATTCTTTGGACGTGAGAGAGAGAGCTTCTTTCAAGAGGAAGAGCTCCCATAATTTGCCTACTCTGAAGACGTTTTTGCAAGATAGAGTCCTTACAGTTACGGACAATAGCTTTAATAAAATTTTAAATTTGGGAACCTAAAACTCCATGCGCATTAACCGCAAAAGAACAGAATTTTCATCGTGTAACAAGGTTTTGTGGATTAATTCAAGATAGAGTTTGGTAAATTTGCCATTATAAGGCAGAAGCTTTGGTAAGCGTTCATCGTAAGTCAGCGTGGGAGAGAGAGAGAGAGAGAGAGAGAGAGACTACCGTTCGCATTAAGCAAATGGTATCAATAAAGGGATTAAGGGGTAAAATACTGCCTTTCTTGGGTAAACTCATTCCTTGAGAGAGCGTATTGTACTCGGGGAGGTATATTTGTTGACGTAATACAACTAGCCTATCTTTAACTTTTTTTATTTCGGACTGAAGGATATACTTCGTATGATAATGAGGTTTGTGGTTGGGAAAGAGCTTGTGAAAAAAACGAAATATATAGCAAATTACTTGCATTGCTCTTGGCAGGTCTGAAAATAGGCAAAGAATATCAAAATCAATGAGTTAGTTGACGTGAGATCGGATGGGTCGAATTTCCTCTTGTGTTTCCACGTTACTCTTACCTACGGGCCATTGGGAGTGGGGTTGTTTTAGCCATGAGAGGCCGCGCCACCAGAGGTCATTTAGAGTGAGTTCACTAGCTGTGGATCCGCGTGAAGCCAGATTAGCTGGGTTAGCTTTTGAGTCAACATGGGACCAAATTGCGACAAATGTCGTCTAGTTATCGGCGAGTTTTTGAAGCCATGCTAATACTTGGTGGCTTTCGGATTTCAACTGAGGGCTTATTGGCTTTTAAATTTTAGCCATGAGCTTACCACCAAAAAGTTCCATTCGAGGCAGAGTTATAAATTAAATTGGTGCCACTTTAGTTTTGGAAGATCAACAGAAAACGAGGGCTTATAGTGAACGAAACAGGGAATTCTTATGTTCTCAATATTTGGCTAGTAAAATATAAAATGTTGCCACGCTTTTAGGGTTGATGGTTGAATAACCCAATCCGTTTTATCTCTCCATATTTAATGCATAATGAGTTTTGCAGCTACTATTTTGGGCGCTAGCCAACCAGCGGGATAAAAAGTTTCGCGATTTTAGATAAAACTGCTTTATGGTGAAGTTATGTTCATTAATATGTTCGAGAGGCTTAAAAAATAAGTAGTCACTTCCAGCGTCCCACTTAACTCCGAGGGGTTTTGAAGTGCATGAAACCGATAGTTTTAGAAATTAACTGTCTAATAGGTTTTTGTTTGGAATTGCTTGTAAATGCGATCATCATTTGAGGTCCATTTTCGTAGGACGAACCCAGCTTTAAAGGCGAGGTTTATATTGTAAGATCCAAATAAGACGTCAACATACATATAATATCTTAAAATCTCAGGCACAACAGGGGTTTCAGACTCACACTGTTTGGCGAGCAGTTTACGCCAAAGGTGATTTTGCACATTTCGAAATCGTTTAACGCCTCGTTGCGAGAATTACGAATTATGATTCTTTAAAATGGGGTTTCAGAGGGGTTAACGAGGATTTGACGATACATTTTCTTAATGTCGGCATTAAAAACGTAGGGAAGGAGTCGCCACCTAAAAATTAAGATTGTCAAATCAGGCCCAGGGTACAATACGTCATTTACTTAAGCTCACGCCATTAGACGTGGGGTTAGAGGCCTTAAAGAGAACACAAATCTTTGTCGTTTTACTATCAGGCCTTATGACAGCATGATAGGGTAGATAGTATGACGTATTGGGGTTAGCTAACAAATCGGGATGAATTTTTTTTTATTTGGCCAAGAGTCAAGTACTTTACTATGACGTCATACTTAGTTTTTTTAAACTGGTTGTCTCATAAGACGGGATTCTTTTCGTAGATATTGGGATATCGCACTGTTCCGAGATTGGCCTAAAGTTTTATGATCCGGAAACTCTTTTTCTAAAGGGCAGAGAGACTACACCGTCCCATTTCATATCTATAAGTTGTATTTTGATACAAATCTTTACAATACTTGCATCTGAAATGTTTTGGGGTGCCTAGAACTTCTTCGAAAACGAGCCAATTGAAAATTCAGACCAGCTTAATGAAAAAAAAGTGGAAATGGTTCGTGGTTGTTTTACCGAGCCCACTTGGCCGGTAACGATCCAACCGAAGACAGTTATTTGTGCTATAAGATTAGAGCCACTCTCCCAACGTATTTTCTCACGTATTGCACGAGGGTATATACCACCTCCCAGAAGTAAATCAACTGAAGCATCTTTGTTCGGTTCAAAATCTGCCAATTGCAAATCTGAAAAGCATCATTTAAACCAATTACTTGCGTTTCGGAAATATTCTTTGTAAAGAAAGCCGTTTTTGCAAAGATGAAAAAAGGAGGCTTTCGAAGCAGGATCAATAAGGGCACGCGCAGGAAATCTTGTATCACCGAGAAATAAATCCACCAAGGCAGTTCTTAGTTAAATTGTTTGGTAGGGAGTGGACTGTAAGTGGGTCGAGTATGTCTGGCGACTATGGGCGGCCGCCGAAATAGAGGGGATACTGTTTGGGTTATGTGAAGCATGGGCTATTAATAATGGGTTACTAATAAAAGACGTGTTTCAAGCACTAGCAAGATGGTTTTGGGAGTTGTGGCTGCCTTGTGGTTAAGGGGGTGCAGCAGTTGGTGAGGTGCGATGAAGCGTGCAGACTGAGCAAACATATTGACTTTTGCACTTTTTGAAATTTTTAACTAAAACGAACCAGGCAACGAGCGGTTTTCAAAAATACAGGGCACTGTCGAATAGGGTGGGATTCAGAGCAAATAAAGCATTGTGTGGCTTTATTTGTCAGAATATTCGTATGATAACTGTTCAACTTCTCTTGGTATCGGGGGCTTGTCGCTTGGTCGTGCCGTTAGGTTTGACAAAGTTTAGAGCGGGTTCTGACGATCTTAGGTCGGCAAAAGATTCTAAAGTCTGGTATCGATATGTCAAGAATTCGTCCATTTGCTTCCATGTAGGTAAAGCGGGTATGAATTTATGGTGTTGTTTCCATAAATCTATGGTAACATCTGGAAGGCATGTCGAACAAAGGTTAACAAAAATTACATCCTACTGAGTAGTGTCAATGTTAAGAATAGATAAATTGGTAATGCAATCATTAATTGTTCGCTGGAGGGTTTTTATACTGGGTCCAGATTCTCTAGATATAGAGCTCAGACCAAAAATTATTTTGAGCTGAGCGTTTAATAGAACTTCCTTATTTTCAAATCTATCGACTAGATTTTTCCACGCTATTTTAAATCCGGCATTTGTTAGCGTGCAACTTTTATCTCGGTCTTCATTTTGTAACGTTACCTTTTTACAGCTGGGGTAAAACTCACCGACTGTCCAGGGTTCGGCCACAATAAATTTATTTATACAGAAAATATTTAACCTCACTAAAACCCTTCTCTGCAGTAGTACAACCCCCACAGAGAAGATTCAACCTAATTAAAACACTAACAAGATTCCGACAGTAGTACAACCCCGTCGAAGATATCTTACCTCACTAAAAACCTTTCCTGCAGTACTACACCCCCCACAGAAAAGATCCAACCTAAAAACAACACTAGCAAATCTTCGGCAGTAGTGCAACCCCCGTCGAAGATATCTTACTTTACTAAAAACCTTTTCTGCAGTAGTAAAACCCACACAGGAAAGATCCAACCTAATTAAAACAATAACAAATCTCCGGCAGTAGTACAACCCACGTCGAAGTTATCTTAGTTCACCAACAACCTTTTCTGCAGTAGTAAAACCCCACCAGAAAAGATCCAAAACTAATGGAAACGCTAGCACATCTCCGGCAGAAGTACGACCCCCGTCCGAGATATCTAACCTAACTAGCAACAAATTAATTACTAATAAATTTATCACAGTAGTACAATCCCCATAGTAAATATATAGCAATACCTTAACTAAAATACCTAGCAAAATACTTAAACGACTTACCACCAACGCGTTGCACAATACACTCTCCCATTTCTATGTCGGGGTTATGCTTTTATACTCTTCGTAGGCGAGACACTTATGCAAGGTGGGTGTAGTATCACATACTTTAGCAACAGCTGATAGCCCATGCAGGTTCGCCCCTACCTATGAATGGAAGAACCCTACGTAGCACCTACTCGCCGCTGGGGTTCGCATGTGATTAGCTGTTGCGTTCAAAATTAATTAACTAATTAATGCTGGGTTTCAATTTCAATACAATATGGCATTATACAAACAAAAATAATTCTAGTAGAAATGTATATAACTCAACCTGAGCGCATACAATATAATACATAAAAAATAGTGCATTTCCAACAAAAAAATAATCAAAATATGGTTGTTTATAGTGATTGGGGGGCACGTTTCTTTGCGTAAAGTAAAAGTTAAGTGGGTACATTTTTGTTCATTTATATATATTCCCCATAATTTTGCCCATTTTTCAACTTGGGTTACGTGTTGCTGCAGTTGGTTCGAAGCCTCTTTAGGGTCTTTATGAATACTAAGGAAATCAGTATCATCAGCAAATGTCGACGTGTGTGTAAAACTATTGGTTGGCATATCTGCTGTGTAAAGCAAGTACAGAATTGGACCTAGTATACTCCCTTGAGGTACCCCAGCCCCTATTAGTTGAGAAGAACTTATTTGGTTTTCCTCTCTGATCATAAATTGTCGACCGGTTATGTATTTTTCTAATAGGTTAAAAATATTAGCTGTAACGATGAACTTTAGTTTGTTTAACAGGCCTTCATGCCATACTTTGTCGAAAGCTTGCGAGACATCAATAAATAGTGCGGTGAAGTACTTCTTTTCCTCAAAGGCTTTTCTTATAACCTGTACCAGCCTGTGAGTTTGTTCAATGGTACTATGTTGACTTCTAAAGCCAAATTGGTGATTTGGAATGCAGTTGTTGTTATTCAAAATCGGATTCAGCTTATTTTTAAGCAATTTTTCGAACAATTTTGACATTGTGTGTAACAAACTAATAGGCCTATAAGACTCTACCTTCGAAGGATCTTTGCCAGGCTTAGGAATCATCTTTACTAAGGCCACTTTCCATATAGGCGGGAAATGTTCAAGCCGAATTATTGCGTTAAAAATAAAAAGAATTATTCTTTTGGCTGTAAAAGATAGCTCAAAGAGCATTTTAATGCTTATTTTATCAACGCAAGGAGCTTTTTTAATATTTAGGTTAGCGATAGCCTCTACAACATCTGTAAATCGGAAACGTTTTTCTAAAGGACGTCTGGCAACAACAGGCGGTGATTCCCTCACGTCTGTGCATGTATTAGGGGTGAACACATTTTTTAAATGATTTGCAAACATATCGCATTTTTCTTCGTCATTTCTAGCCCAAGATCCTTCCAAATTACGCAGTGATGGTTTTGCGATAATGGGTCTTTTAAGACGCTTGGCTGATCGCCATAGGGAATAATTTGTCTGAGGAGTCGCGTCTAGACCTTCCAGGTACTCATTCAGTGATGCCATTCTATGAACCTCCAGCACGCATATTAATTGATTAGTATATTTTTTCAGCTTAGTTTTAAGTTGGGGCGATCTATATTTTTGCAATTTTCTGCGGGCTCTCCTTTTTTCAGATAAAAGTTTTTCCACATCGTCAGAAAAAATTTTGTTGTACCTAACCTGACGATAGGTAGAAGACGCATGTTCAACGGCTTTTTGAATGTTTTCATTTAGGACGCTCAGACAATCATCAATGTCTCCGGGAGTTTTTAGCGGTTGGTTCTCCGAGCAGTGGGCGCTAATGTATTTTTTATATATTAACCAATTTATTCTTTTAGATAAGAAAAAATCACTTGCTGCTATTTGGTGAGGACTGCAAATAGTGATTATTATGGGTGAGTGGTCAGAAGATAAATCCAAGGAGGCTTTAGCCTCGAAAAGCTCAGAGGAAATATCTTTTGCTACGCTAAAATTGATTACGTCTTGAATTTTATTGTGGTCGGTTGGCCAGTAGGTTGGTTGTCCAGTTGAAATAATATAAAGTCCCATTTCAGACACGGCATCATACAACACACGACCTCTGGGACTAATTAGGCGGGAGAACGTGTGCTTAGCGTGATAGTCTCCAGCAGCTATGAAGCGGTGAACTAAGGATTTGTAAAAACTGTTGTACTGATTCTTCGTTAGGGAGAATCTGGGTGGACAATACTTTGACGAAATAACTAGGCCATTGAAAAACTCATCAACGCAGACGTTTGTTGTTTGTATATAGCATTCGGAGATGCCACCAATCCATTGGTGCTAGGTTCTCGATTTGATTATTATAGCCAAGCCACCACATGATATATCTCTGGGATCCTTCGCATCGTAAAAAGAATAGCCACTTATTTGCTGTATGTTAATTTGGCCAATGTTTAAGTTTTTGTTTGAGTTTAATATATTTGAGCTAATAGGGCCTAACGTTGTTAATGTAAATAAAACAATTATATTACATTTTTCCCCCGACGTTTCGTCAATGTTTTGTTGACTTTTTCAAGGGATTTCGTAATATTTTGTGTATATTATCACATTAATTTGAAATTTTTTAACAACATTAAAACTTTTACAACAATGTAAATCTTAAGCACTTATTTTGAAAGTGCTTCTAGATGTCATATGAGTCTCAGAAATCAACATTACATCGATTTTTAGGTTTATTAAAAAATACTCGAGCTCGTTTTTGTGCTGGCGGATGCCGAGGCAGTTCATGGCCTTTTAAGCATGGCCTGCAAAAGTGCAGACTGCGTTTTTGCATTTCTTGCATCATGCCGGCCATTTGTTCTTTAATCTGCGTAAATTGTTTCACCATATTGTCAATTAATGCTTCCAGGCGGCTAAAATTGGGACTGGTTGGTTCATTAGTTGGCAATTCCGTTAGCTAGTTTGGCTAACTTGTGGTGGTCTGATTAAGCTTACTTGTGTTGGGCTGATTAAGCTATATTTACACTACCTGAGTTGTCATCTGAGTTTCACAACTGAGACTTATTTGAATAGTGTAATAACATGTCTTTTTTCATTTGTAAATTTTTTTGTCTAACCTCAGTTTAAAATAGAACGTTTTCTATTTTCAAACTATTTGACGTCTGAGTTTTAAATTTAAGTTTTTAAAAGTTACCGGATTAAATGATTGTTTTTGTATATCCATAAACTTTGTACCAGTTTAACAACTTTTAGAATCAGCGGACTTATTATAATTTCTTAGATGTAATGTAATACTAAAAATAAAAATTTCAAATTGTTTTTAGACACTCATTTAAATTTAAACTTATTTTTTTGACACTCAACTCAGATGAGAACTTATGTAGTGTAAATATAGCTTTAGACCATAATGCATTAGCATAAGAAATATGACTTGTTGTTGGCTGTGCTAAAGGGGGCATAGTAATACTTGGTACATTTGACTGCTGGGTAGAGGCAGAAACTATTTTAGGCTTAGATAAGCGCCTAACTAGATCAAAAACCGGGCAACCTCTATAGTTGGCAGTGTGGTTGCCACCGTAATTGCTGTAGTTCTTCACCCTAGGATCATCTTTTGGTTTGTCGCATTTGGTCGTAGCATGCAGGTCCCCACACACAACGTAAACAGAAGGCAACTTACAATGAGTTTTGGTGTGACCATATTCTTGGCAGTTCAAACACTGTACGGTTCCAGTTCTCTTATGTGGCGCTTCAACAAGAACTCTACGATGCAAAATATATTTTAAATCATAAACAGGGTGGGTTTCACCTTTCTTCAATTTGAAATCACCAGGCTCAAGCTCCACTCGGAATAATGGTTGGGGGTGCCTTTCTCTGTTTCTAATGTTCTCTACGGATTTAACTTTGAAGCCTTTGCTGCACAAACTGGCCTTAAACTCTTTCGGGTCAACGTTAGAGTCAATACCTCATATAACTAAAAGCCTAATAAGATAGTTGGAGTTTCTTTCTCTTAAATATATTGAAGGACGCTTATATGTAATGGGGGTATCGTCCTCCTCTTGCAATATGAGGAAACGATTCTGCATAGAGGTAGGCTTTTTTTTATCTTTTGAAATTTTTGCTGGTTTGTTAACCTCTGCAGATTTTAGGCTTCTACCTCTTTTAAGAACTGTAATATAGCGGTCCATCCCTTCCTGAACCTTTGGAGCTTCTGATGAAAATGGGCTGGGACCGCCTTAAGCAAATGATAAGTATGGTACCCCGGTATTTTTTTTATAATTTTTGAAAAGGGATTGGGCTAAGATTGTTCCTTGTTCAGTACACTTATTTAAATTAGGAGCACTTGCACTAAAATTGTTTTTGCGTTCTAATAGTTTTTATTATATTCAGGGTCTGATGTTTTCATTGCTAACGCTTGAGCCTAACACAATGTAAGCATTTCGGCTATTAGGCCCACTGTCAGGACGATTACTCTTACTTATTAATCGTTCGCTTTTTTATTATTTAGTTTGTTGTTTTTTTTTCTTTTCTCACTTTTTTTTTTTGCCGCTTATTACTAATATCACCTATTACCAATATTACACTCGCGTAGACACATCCGTACACTACGAGTTAAGAATGCAACTGATCAAAATAAAATAAATAAATAAAATGAAACAAAGATTCTTGCAGATTCTGGTGGGTAAAAACGAGTGGTAACGACTTTTACCGTCACAATTTTGTTTTTTTTTTATTAAGTGATACAGTTTTTCTACCGAATCAAGGCGGGAATTGTTGTGGTAAAGGGCAGAGAACATGTCTCTGAAAGAAGGCCAGGAGGCGTAATCTCCATTAAAAATGTCGGTATCACACGGGGGTAGAGAAATATTAGGGGTCGACATAGTCGGCAATACTTCAGATTCAAGATGAGAGTGTGCCTTGTTAGATAAGTGATCCTCGAGCTCATTAATACTTGATAAGCAATAAAGATAGGCATCAGAAGAAGGCGTGAGTGTAAGCGTATCTAGATGTTCAGGAGTCAGAACGAAGTTCCAAGGTAAAACACCAAACTGAAGGCTTTGGTATAGTCACATTCTCCTGCAAAGATGAAGAAGGTAATTTGGTGACTGATGCAGATAGTGTGCTGCTGACAGGGAAACCCATTTTTCCCGCCTGCTGGTAACTGATAATAGCAGTTACCCGACTTAAGAATAACCAGTCAGCAGGAGCTGATAAGTTGCCAGCTGAACTATTTAATCCCAGAGGCGACACGCTGATAAGGCGTATGCATCAGCTTTTTGGAAAATCTGACTAGAGGAACGCATACCCGATGATGGAAACATCAGTTTTTTATCTCCTGTGCACAAAAAAGGAGTGGGTTGCCAGCTGATTTATTTAATCCCAGATGCGACTCGCTGATAAGGCGTATGCATCATCTTTTTTGACAATCTGGCTAGAGTAACGCATACCCGATGATTGAAACATCAGTGTTTTATGTCCTGTGCACAAAAAAGGAGACAGTTTGTGCCAACCCTTGGTTATTAAATTATATCCAGCGTATTGTGTGAAAGATGAAAATTAAAAGTCGACGAGATAATTGGGCTATATCAATGCGGCTTCAGACCTGGCCATCGACCAGATGTACACACTACGCCAAATCCTGTGAAAAACCCAAGAAAGACAGATTTACACACTATCTATAAGGCCGCTTTCGACAGCCCCATACGTTCAAAGGTGTTTCAAGCTATGTCTGAGCTTGGTTTACCTGGAAAACTAGTACGACTCTGCAGGATGACTTTAACTGTAACACAACCCTCAGTTAAGATGGGTAAGAATATTCCTGAGCCCTTCAGTACCAAACGAGTTTTTAGACAAGGAGATAGTGTGATCTTTTTAACATTCTCTTAGAAAAGGTTATACGATACGCAAATGTAAATAGAACTGGCACAATATTCACAAAACAGCACGTGTTACTCGCTTACACTGACGATATCGTCAGCATTGGAAGAACATTGCGAGCGGAAGGTTCTGAAAAAGTCGAGAAAGTATCAGCCAAAGTAAGTTTGGCAGTAAATGCACATAAAACCAAGATGATGGTTTCAACGCACAAGACGTCCAGTAGACTTGGGCAGACAGTGGAAGTTGAAAACTACAACTTTTAAATGGTCAACGATTTGTCTATCTCGGCACCGCCATTTACAAAACAAACGACATCAGTTTTAAGGTAAAAAGAAGAACAATATTGGCCAATAGATGCTACTTTAGACTTAGTAAGCAGCTAAAAAGTAAAGCTACCTCCCGACAAACAAAAATCACTCTCTACGAGACATTCATACTACCAGTGCTTATTTATGGTTCTAAAGCATGGGTACTTGCGAAGGCAGATGAGGCAGTATTTATAGTTTTTGAATTAATATTAATAAACATGTAAATAACAATCAAGAAAAAAAATTTATATATAAAAAAGTTAAGTAATTTAATAAGCATGAAGATAGTAAGACAATTTTGTATTAATAGAATAAATGAAATTATTATCATTACATATATAACGTATTTTCATTAGCATACAGTATGCAGACATTTTTAGTTATAGTAATCCTCCAATATCTTATTTTGTGAGAAATTGTATGAAATCTCTTAAGGACGAGGGTGTAGTGTATGCATACTATAAGATATAATTTATGACTAACAAAAACCAATTGAATAACATACTTAACTAAATAAATAAATAAAAGGGTTTAACTGTTCATAAATCTACCTACTTGTTTTGAATTTAATACAAGTGGGTTGAGAGTGTTTTAGAATTGCGGCCACTAAATTAAATGCTGCTTTTGCACTTTAGTTTTCTTCTAACCACTTTTATGTTTGCCTTATTCATTTCTATTTATAAATGAGAAACACCCCATTTATGACCTCAAATATATTTTGCACCGTAGAGTTGTAGTTGAAGCGCCACACAAGCCATTTGGGCCCGTACAATGCTTGAACTGCCAGGAATATGGTCACACCAAAGCTTATTGCAAGTTGCCTTGTGTTTGTGTTGTGTGTGGGGACCTGCATGCTACGACCAAGTGCGGCAAACCAAAAAATTATCCTCGGGTAAAGAAATGCAGCAATTGCGGAGGAAACCACAATGCCAACTATAGAGGTTGTCCCATTTTTGATTCAGTTAAGCGCTTATCTAAGCCGAAAGTAGCTCCTGCCCCTTCCCAGCCTTTAAATATACCAACTACAAACATGCCTCCATTAGCACAACCAACTACAAGTCAAGTTTCCTACGACAACGCATTAAAGGCTAACATGCCCAATGCACGTAAGCCTACCCAGCCTAAAACACAACAAGATGTGCCAACAAACGAATCAACCGGGTCTAATTTTAGCCGCCTCGAAGCCGTAATTGACAATATGGTTAAACAATTTACGCAGATCATGGCGCACTTGTCTGGCATGATGCAAGAAATGCAAAAAAATGCAGTCTGCACTTTTGCAGGCCATGCTTAAAAGGCATTAAAGTCTTATCAGCCCAACACAAGTAAGCCTAATCAGCCCAACACAAGTAAACTTAATCAGCCAACAGCTCCACAAGAAGTGCCAACAAATAAACCAATCGGTCCCAATTTTAGCCGCCTGGAAGCAGTAGTTGACAATATGGTTAAACAATTTAAGCAGATCATGGCGCAAATGACTGGCATGGTGCAGGAAATGCAAAAGATGCAGTCTGCTCGTCTGCAGGCCATGCTTAAAAGGCCACGACCTGCCTCAGGGTTTGTTTCTGAAACGCAAACGGCATTCGCCAACACAAAAACGAACTCAAATATTTTTTAACACACCAAAACATTGATGTTATGTTGTTTTCCGAGACGCATATGACATCCAGAAGCACTTTCAATATAAGTGGCTTTTCTTTTTACGATGCGAATGATCCCCGAGGTAGATCATGTGGCGGCTTGGCTATAATAATCAAATCGAGAATCAAGCACCAATGGACTGGTGGCATTTCCGAATGCTATATACAAGCAACAAACGTCTGCGTTGATGAGTTTGTCAATGGCCTAGTTATTTCGTCAGTGTATTGTCCATCTGGATTTTCCGTAACGAAGGATCAGTACAGCAGTTTTTACAAATCCTTAGGTTCCCGTTTCATAGCTGCTGGGGACTATAACGCTAAGCACACCTACTGGGGCTCCCGCCTAATTAGTCCCAGAGGTCGTATCTTCTATGATTCTGTGTCTGAAATGGGACTTTGTGATATTTCTACTGGGAAACAAACATATTGGCTAACAGACTACAATAAAATTCCAGACGTTGTAGATTTTGGCGTGGCAAAAGGTATATTTCAGGAATTTTTTAAAGCTCAAGCCTCCTTGGATTTATCTTTTGACCACTCACCCACTATACTCACTATTTGCAGTCCTCACCAAATCGCAACTAGTGATTTTTTCTTATCCAAAAGAGTAAATTGGTGGAAATACAAAAAATGTATTAGCACTCACTGTTCGGAAGACCATCCGCTAAAAACTCCCGAAGACATCGATAATTGTCCAAGCAGCGTTAATCAGAACATTGAAAAAGCCGTTAAACATGCTTCTTTTAACTGCCGTCAGCTTAAATACAAGAGAATTTTTACAGCCGATGTGCAACAGCTTTTATCTGAAAATCGAAGAGCCTGAAGAGGATGGCAAAAGCACAGATCACCCCAACTTAAAGCCAAGCTGAAAGAATGTACAAAAAATTTGCTGCAGGTGTACAAAATGGCATCTCTTAAAGAACACATCGAAGGCCTAGACTCGACTCCTCAGAAAAATTATTCACTACAGCGATCACCTAAATATCTTAAAAGACCCGTTATCGCAAAACCACCCCTAAAAAATCTAAAGGGATCCTGGACAAGAACTGATGACGATATGTGTGATCTGATCGCAAGACATTTAAGGAGTGTGTTCACTCCAAATACATGCACTGAAGTGAGTAAACTACCGTCGGTTGTTGATGTCCTATGGAAATACGTTTCCATCTTTCAGAAAATGCAGTCTGCTCTTCTGCAGGCCATGCTTAAAAGACCATGAACTGCCTCAGGGTTTGTTTCTGGAACGCAAACGGCATCCGCCAACACAAAAACGAGCTCGAATATTTTTTAATACACCATAAAATTGACGTCATGCTGATTTCCAAGACTCATATGACATCTAGGAGCACTTTTAAAATTAGTGGATATAATTTTTATGACTCAAAAGATCCCAGGGATAGATCCTGTGGAGGCTCTGCTATATTAATCAAATCAAGAATTAAGCACCAATGGTTGGGTGGCCTATCTGAATGTTATATGCAAGCAACAAACGTCTGCATTAATGAGTTTTTCAATAACTTACTTATTTCATCAGTTTATTGTCCACCGAGATTCTCCATAACGAAGGATCAGTACAACAGTTTTTACAAATCTCTAGGTCCCCGCTTCATAGCTGCTGGAGACTATAACGCCAAGCACACGTACTGGGGCTCCCGACTAATTAGTCCCAGAGGTCGTGTGTTGTATGATGCCGTGTCTGAAATGGGACTTTATGTTATTTCAACTGGACAACCAACCTACTGGCCAACGGACCACAATAAAATTCCAGACGTAATCGATTTTGGCGTAGCAAAAGGTATCTCCTCGGAGCTTTTTGAGGCTCAAGCCTCCTTGGATTTATCGTCTGACCACTCACCCACAATAATCACTATTTGCAGTCCTCATAAAACAGCAACTAGTGATTTTTTCTTATCTAAAAGGATAAATTGGTTGAAATATAAAAAATACATTAGCGCCCACTGCTCGGAGAACCAACCGCTAAAAACTCCCGGAGACATTGATGATTGTCTGAGCGTCCTAAATGAAAACATTCAAAAAGCCGTTGAACATGCGTCTTCTACCTACCGTCTGGCTAGGTACAACAAAATTTTTTCTGACGATGTGAGAAAGCTTTTATTTGAAAAAAGGAGAGCCCAAAGAGATTGGCAAAAGCATAGATCACCCCAACTTAAAGCTAAGCTGAAAGAATGTACAACCCAACTAAAAAGCTTGCTGGAGGTTCACAGAATAGCATCACTGAAAGAGTACCTGGAAGGTCTAGACGCGACTGCTCAGACAAATTATTCCCTATGGCGATCAGCCAAGCGTCTTAAAAGACCTGTTATTGCAAAACCACCACTGCGTAATCTGAGAGGATCCTGGGCCAGAAATGACGAAGAAAAATGCGATCTGTTTGCAAATCATTTAAAAAACGTGTTCACCCCTAATACATGCACAGACGTAAGGGAATTACCGCCTGTTGTTGCCAGACGTCCTTTAGAAATACGTTTCCGATTTACAGATGTTGTAGAGGCTATCGCTAACCTAAATAGTAAAAAAGCTCCTGGCGTTGATAAAATCAGCAACAAAATGCTCTTTGAGCTACCTTTCACGGCTAAAAGGATAATTCTTTTTATTTTTAACGCGATAATTCGGCTTGAACATTTCCCGCCTATATGGAAAGTGGTCTTAGTAAAGATGATTCCTAAGCCTGGCAAAGATCCTTCGAAAGTAGAGTCTTATAGGCCTATAAGTTTGCTACCCACAATGTCAAAATTATTCGAAAAATTGCTTAAGAACAAGCTGACTCCGATCCTGAATGAAAACAACTGCATTCCAGATCACCAATTTGGCTTTAGAAGTCAACATAGCACAATCGAACAAACTCACAGACTGGTGAAGGTTATAAGAAAAACCTTTGAGGAAAAGAAGTACTGCTCCGCGCTCTTCATTGATGTCTCTCAAGCTTTCGATAAAGTATGGCACGAAGGCCTTTTAAACAAACTAAAGCTAAACCTTCCAGCTAATATTTTCAACCTATTAAAAAATTACATAACCGGTCGACAATTTATGATCAAAGAGGGAAACCAAATAAGTTCTTCTCAACCAATAGGGGCTGGTGTACCTCAAGGGAGTATACTAGGTCCAGTTCTGTACTTGCTCTACACAGCAGATATGCCAACCAATAGTTTTACACACACGTCGACATTTGCTGATGATACTGCTTTCCTTAGTATTCATAAAGACCCTAAAGAGGCTTCGAACCAACTGCAACAACACGTAACCCAAATTGAGAAATGGGCAAAGTTATGGGGAATAAAGATAAATGAACAAAAATGCACTCACGTAACTTTTACTTTACGTAAAGAAACGTGCTCCCCAATCACTATTAACAACCACATGGTGCCTCAACGAACTGAGACAAAATATCTTGGTATTCACCTAGACCGCCGCCTCACATGGAAGCCTCACATTGATGCGAAGCTGACTCAAATAAAACTTAAAGCTGCTCAAACCCACTGGCTAATTGGTAGAAACTCTGTGCTACGTCTGGTTTGTAAACTTCTACTCTACAACTCGATTTTAAAACCAATTTGGTGCTACGGTATACAATTATGGGGCACTGCTTCCTCCTCCAACATAGAAAAAATACAACGTCGTCAAAACAAAATTCTGAGAATGATAACTGGTGCTCCTTGGTATATTAAAAACAGCAACATCCACAAGGATCTAGAAGTTCCACTAGTAAAAAGCGAAATCCTAAACTATGTGGACAAGTATTTAAATAAGCTGGAAACACATCCAAATCCGCTCGCTCGAAGCATTCTGCAACATAGTGGGCACACCCGCCTAAAAAGAAGGGATACTATTGCTCTTAGATGAAATTTTTGAAATTAGCCATCTTTATTGTGAAAACTTAAATTTTAGTCTGGTACTGACTGGACTAGTATTAATTATTTAGTTTTAAGATTTGAATACTTATTGTTAGTTCGCTTAAGCGAAGATTCAATAATAAAATATATGTTAAAACAAAAAAAAAAAAAATCTTTTAGATTTCGTTAAGGGTATTAATGATCTTAATGCTAAAAAAACGCCTGGTTTTGACGGAATAAGCAACAAAATGCTTTCAGAGCTGCCTTGCATAGCAAAGAGAATAACTCTATTTATTTTCAACGCCATATTACGGTTCGAACATTTCCCGCCAGTATGGAAAGTTGCCTTGGTAAAGATGATTCCTAAGCCTAGAAAAGACCCTTCAAGGGCGGAGGCCTATAAGTCTATTGCCAACTATGTCTAAATTGTTCGAGAAACTGCTTAATAACAAACTGACCTTGATCTTGAATGACAATCATTGTATCCCAAATCACCAATTTGGCTTTCGGAGTCAACCTAGTACCATTGAACAAACCCACAGATTGGTACAGGTTATCAAAAAATCCTTTGAGGAAAAGAAGTACTGCTTTGCGCTTTTGATGTCTCTCAAGCCTTTGATAAAGTTTGGCAAGAAGGCCTGTTGAGCGAGCTAAAGCTGAACTTACCGGTGAATATATTCCTAACCTTTTGGAGAGTTACATAACTGACCGACAACTCATGATCAAAGAGGAAAACCACTTAAACTGTTCTCAAATAAAAGGGGCTGGTTTACCTCAGGGGAGTATATAAGGTCCAACCAACAGTTTTACGCACACGTCTACATTTGCTGATAATACCGCTTTCCTCAGTGTTCATTAAGACCCCAAAGAGACTTCGAGCCAACTGCAACAACACGTAACCCAGGTAGAAAAATAGGCAGAATTATGGGGTATTAAAATAAATGAACAAAAATGCACCCACGTTACTTTTACTATACGCAAGGAAATGTGCCCCCAATTCGTATTAACAACCAAAGGGTGCCTCAAGTTGACACAAATGAAACTTAAAACAGCCCAAATCCACTGGCTACTTGGTCGAAATTCTGTGCTGCGTCTTGATTGTAAACTTCTACTCTACAACTCGATTTTAAAACCAATTTGGTGCTTCCACCTCCAATATAGAAAAAACTCAACGCCGTCAAAACAAAATACTAAGAATGATAACAAGTGCTCCTTGGTATGTTAAAAACAGCAACATCTACAAGGACTTACAAGTTTAACTAGTTAAACGTGAAGTCCTTAACTATGTGGACAGGTATTTAAGTAAGTTGGAAACACACCCAAATCTGCTCGCTCGAAAAATCTTACAGCATGCCCAAAACAGTCGTTTTAAGAAAATGGATACTCTGGCACTTCGATAAAACCTTTATAAATCTTTTATACTTTAATTTCAAAACTTAAATTTTAGTATGACACTGGCTGGATTAATTTAAATTATTTAGATTTAAGGTTTTAAAACTTATTAGCGGAACTCAGTCTTTGATACAAACAACCCTTGCAAAGTGTGCAGATCTTGCAAGTCTAGCAAGATATTTATAGTTTGCAAGACTACAAAACAAAATGAAATCAAATGCTATTTGCTCCAGTTAAGCAAATTTGCATTACCAAAAATTAGTGCATATTTGCTTTACAAAAATTTGCACCACAGAAACAGCTGACCAATTGACTTAAAACAACACCAGTGCTTCCAAAGTTTTAGGGCGGTAGCAGCCGACGCGTAAATTTTTTATCGGCGGAGATTTTTAATTAAAAGTATATTTAAAGCTAGGTATTGTGTTCGACATTTCGTGCGAAATGATGTCAAACTCTATTGGTGAATTCACAAGGTCTTGTGAAATCATATATTGTAAAATAATAGAACCAAAAAATATGACCGTTGTGAACAACTCTTCGTATATTTGTAGGTGTCGTATTTAAAATCTAAATCAGCTGATACGACCAAGCGATAAAAGAACAAACACATATGTATGTACATAAATCTGGTGCTGCTCTTGGTTTAACTTAATAATTTGTAGAAATTAGACCCATGAAAACACAAAATGGTCTATATCTAACCTGGTTAGAATCTCTAAAATCCATTAAAATAAGCAAAGTTTTAATAAAAAATCACAAGAATTTTGTTATTTTTTACGTAAACAAAAAACAGCTGATGTGTCAGAGAGCAGTGCCGGCTATTTTTGCCGGCGGAGGCGGCTTAAGGAATCTTCTTTGGCGGTTTTGCCTAAGTTTTTAGTATAGACATTTTTAACGGATGCGAGTGCTAGCGGCTCTTTAAATTAAATTAAAAAACTCGCCGTTTCGTTTTAGGCGCTTGGCGCATGACTTTGTATATAATATGACATCACAAAAAACATATCAAACAAAGTTGTATTGTTTCACAACAAGTTTCGTATGAAAAGCAACAACAAAATTTTTATGCTATTGTGAAATTATATGACAATAATACAATAAGCTATCGTATCGTACCTTGTGAATTCGCCATATATATAAAGCTTATACAAAATATTGTTGAAATATTGTTGCAGAAGTAGTACTCTGTTCATTTTGTGGAAAAACATGTGAAATGTATCTGGCAACATTTATCAACATTTAGATTTTCGTGTGAAATAACTAAAGCGTATGTTATTTCGCACGATATTTTTTCAAAAACATTAAAATCGGTCGTAATTGAGTCGTTTATTTATAAAAAAAAAAAACTTTTTTAAAATATGGGAAAAAGGGAAAAATCAGTATGCAAATGAAAACACGAAAAAAATTTAAATTATCTTAATTATTTTAAATGATTTTCCTTATACAAAGCATGAAATAAAGCTAAAAACAACATAAAACTCTAAAACTCTGATTTTTTTAAGCTAACACACTTGTTATAAAATCATTGAAAATTTTTTATACAAAAAACAAAGAAATTTATTAAATAAACTTTTGTTAGCAAGCAACACATAAAAATATATGAATTTTGTCTATAGAATATAAAACATGTGGGATATTTTAACGGTTATAAAGGAATGTTGCTTGTCAAATTTTTAAACGAAATAACCAATTTTCCTTAACTTTTTCGTAAAATCGAACAGAGTACCAGCCTTAAGACTAGAAAAATACTAACTAACAGTAATTTCCTCTTTTGGCATTCATAAAATTCAAAGTTATTTCTGCAACTAGCCTAAAAAACTCATTCAACCTACCTTTAGTCTAAAATACTTTATAATAAAATGTACATATATTTTTTAAAATTCAGAAATTACTTGAAACTATTAGTATTTTTTTACAAAAAGTACATTATTACTAGGGTTATATTATTTAAAAGTGAGATAGTCGTAAAAAGCCGAATATTAGACTTTTTGTTCTATAAGTACCCTGCTTATTACTTCTTAAGAAAGCGACGCCGTTAGCGTTGAATTATTGGCTGCGGTTAATGTTATGACGGCTTTGATATGTTTGACGGAGTTATTGCATACATCTGTTCAAAATCAATACCATCCATGGCACATTAAACCAAAAATTAATGATAATATTTTTTCCCCTTGATTAAGGCATTTAATTTTCTTCATTTATTTACGAAAAATGTCACAGTAATAAGTATAAGTTTTTAAAACAAACGAAAAACAAATCTTGTTATTTAAATACCAACATAACCAGCTGTTGTCATAAGTTTGCTACACACTTAGAAAAAGATACTCACACTTTATGGCAAGCAACTAATGCATATTTGCTTGAAGTCGGAAGCCATAAACATGAAAAAACTGTGGATCCTGTTCTTAGATTGTAAAGATAAAAACATTAAAATGTAAATTTTTTGTGATTACTCTTTTGAATTTAGTACTTGGTTTTTCTTAATATTTGAAACTTCGCTTAAGAAGTATCCCGTGTATAAATAATATCTTAGTGCTGAAGAAACGGAAGATAAATACAAAATTGTTTATATCATAGATTTGATAAAACTCCTCATTCACCCCAAATAATGAAGAATGTTTAAGAATTAAGCATAAATATAGTTTGGGTGCAATTAGTTCAAATGACTTACAAGGGTTAGTTTCCAAATAACCCGTTTTATTGTCCTTCTCGGTAAAATAAATAAATCTGTAAAGCGTGTTAAAATACAGTACAATATTAACGAATGTTACAATTTTGTTGTATTTAGACAGTGAAATTTGCTTATAAACGTTGTGCAATCTGGTTAAAACTTTTTAGGCTGATTTTTTATACCACAAAAAGAGATGCTGACAAACGAACTAACCGGAACCAAAGAAAGTCGTCTGAAAGGCGTAGTTGAGGGTATCATTAAATCATTGAATCAATTTATAATGACTATGACTAGCCTGATAAAAAATTTCAAAAAATCAGTATTTTAAATTAAAAAAATCATCACAAAATGTGTCACAAGTTTTAGGTCCCTGCTGGCGGTTATAGGGCTAATACTGTTCCGCACTTTTTGTCAAAAATGTCGAGCTTTGGATAAAGAATTGCATTAAACCTATTTACTTAACTAAAGCTGAACTTGTCAGTGAATAGTTATATTTAACCTTTTGGAAAACTACATTATCGAACATCCAATATGGACCAATTTTGAACTAGCTTTACATAGCAGACATGCCAACAAACTGTTTAACAGACAAGTTGAAATTTGTTGATGATTCCGCTTTTCCCAGTACTCGTGAAGATACAAAAGCGGTCTCGAACCAATTACATCGTAATATAGTTTAAGATGAGGAATTGGCAAAGTTATGGGGAATAAAATTAATGATCAAAATTGCGCCCACGTAACTTTAACCTTACGCAGAAATGAATTTTATGCCATGGAATACAGTTATGGGTAATGCTTCTGCCTACAACACAAAAAAAAAAAATTCAAAATCGTAAAAAAAAACATTCTATGCCGTTTATTAGTAAAAACGTTAGCAAATTGTTTTTTTTTTTGTTGAAATTTTGTGCCTAAATTTTTTTTTAAGGTGGTTGCTGTACATAAGCGACACATAAAATATTTTTATACTAATTCACTAACAAACGAGTCCGTTTACTATTTTAACATAAGTCTGCAATATTTATTTTCAATGGTGTAAGAAAGTTTCGCGATCTTTCTTATTTATTTTAGTCAAAATAAAAATTTTTAAAAGGGAACCTGGCTTTTTGAATAGTATTGCTTAAATTGATAGCAGCATGAAAAACTTTTATGTCTCAAATTTAGTTTTTCATTAAGGAAACTTACAATTTAAAGTCGCCTTCTTAATGGAAGAGAACTCAAAAGGTGATTATAGCCCAACAATTCACAAAAAACCTGCAGCTAATCGTATGGCTGGTAAAAAGCAGTCGTTTGAATGTTCAAACGACGACACCGGTTACAAAAAAAGCATTAGCACAAAAAGTCTCAAAATGTAGCTAAAAAATATTAATTAAAAAGTTAAGTACGAGTGTTGTTTAATAACAATGGTCCAATGATCTCAAAAACACATAAACAAAGATTTTCTTATTTGGCAATCGTCAAAATTACTCGTAAGAGCATTATTTTCAAGAGCAAAACAGCAATTGTCTGGGAAATAAAAATAAACGCGAAATAATCGCTCGTGTGAAAAAAATGCTTAAACTTCAACTGGGTCACTTCATGCATATATGTTTGTTGGGTTAACTATATAGTTTGGTGGTAACTTCAAATTTTTTAAAAAAAATTCAAAATAGAATTTTTTATTAAATAATCAGTACAATCAGTACTTTTTCATAAATATTAGAACATTTTAGTACAAAGATTTTTAATCATTACACTAAACCAAAAATCAGTACATGTACTGATGAAATCAGTACGGATAGTCACCCTGCATACAACCAATCAAATAGACGAAAATAAGATTGAACTAACCATTACAATCAATTTCATAATTTTTCAAATTCAGTAAGAACGGGAGGTGCTACAATTTATTTTAAAAAAGAATGAGGTATGTATAAAATTAACAATTTACCGTGGATGCAAAATACTGGATTAGTGTATACATGAGCAAATTTAAATAAATTGCATGCATAATAGTAATAGTTTACAGATCTCCAAGCAGCCTAAAAAATTAATATTGTGGTGACTTTAAAAACTTTATTGAGGAAATATGTGTAACAAGCTGTGATATTGTAGTTTGTTGATCACACTCATCAACAGTTGGTCACATTATTCCAACTATTTAAAATAACAATTGATTCCTCCAAAATAAAAAGTGCGAAGTTAACATATTTTCTTTTACCCATACTCAAGAATGTAAACAATCAATTGCACTGACATACACATATTGTATCGTCAAGAATTTGGAAGGAATCAAGCTGCCCAAAATTGAATTTGCTGATTTGAAGTTTTGCGATCACACATTTAATAATAACAAATAGTAACTGTATTGTAAGCAAAATTAGGAAAAAAATTTTAGTATAAATAGCGGTAAGAATTATTGAATAAAATCAGAATCTTTCTTGTAACCAACAAAAGAGTATTCTCATTATTCTAATTGAGCACCTAACAGTGCTTAGAAGAATCAAAACGTGCTGTGGCTAAGCGCAGCATTATAAAACCCTTAGCAGCCTGCCGTCACAAAAATGCATACATTATATGGCGATCCTGCCAATCAATCTGTAGACTTTGAAAAAAAACCCTTAATCCTGCGAAACTAACGTCAGGAATCAATTGAAACACTATATCCTGACTTCTTCTTGAACTGACTTTCCGGATGACAGTGATGGAAGAAAGTCCTTCAAAAGAACACATAGACGCAATATTTGCAAAATACTACAGTGAGGAATATATCCCACAAGGACAAGCCGAAGGAGACTATCCTAGATACACTCTTGAACCAGTCAACAGTGGACCCAAGCCAATCACTATCGAAGAATATAAAAAGAGGACACAGAAAAGGACAGAATTACCAAAAGCAGAGAAAAAATCGAAAAGAGGTGGAAAAAAGAAACAACTAAAAAAGAAGAGACAGGAAATAATAACATTAATAGGATTAACAGTAGGTGAACAGAAGAGAAAGCTATACCTTAAGCTGAAATCCTTAAATGGGAAACTAAAAATCGAAAACAGATGAGGTCATAAATATCAACAACAATAGTCCAGAACGAAGCATGGACTTCGGAACAACCATAAAGATAGATGCCTTTTGCATATTATGTTCCGGTGTAATAATATTTTTAATTTTTAAATTAAACAAATATTTTAAGAGTTATGTGCAGAAAAAAGCTGTTGTACAGGTATCAATATAAATAACAAACAAAAAAAAAAAAAAATTGAATTTTTTTCTCTTTTATTAAGTATAAATTAATATTCTATGGACTCAGTAATAAATAAATTAGAAAAAATCCTAATCAATTTTAAGAAATCAGGATCAAGGGGATATCAGGAGGCAAAATTGATAAGTAAGTTAGAAGAAATAGATTTGTTAAAAACAGAATTTTATGACCCTTTAAACAAAACGTTAAAAACAGAAGACGCAGAAATAAAAACAGAAAAATTTGAGAAATACTACAATAGAGTGAAAACTACTTTCGAACAAGCCCTAATAACACCTAATAATCAACAACAAAATTTATTAGGTATAGCAACTTTTAATTTAGAGACCGCTATAAAAATTATTCCTGAATTCAAAGGAAATTATAAAGATTTACAATCATTCCTAACAATAGTAGAACTAATAGACAAAACTTTAGATAATACAAATAAAGCAATACTTATATCTTTTGTCTATAATGCTAAACTAACAAACCTAGTACGCACTGCAATAGGAGTGTCTGAACCAAAAACGTTCCAAGAACTGAAAGAATCTTTGACCAGTAGATATAGGTCCAAAAGGACTGTTTCTCAGATCCAAACATTGTTAAGCACATTTACCCAGAAGACAATGACTGTGAATACTTATCATGAGAAATTATTAGAACTGGTAACTGAATTGAATGAATTGCAGATTAAAAATATAGAAAATTGCAGTGAAATTCAGGCTGCAACGGTAAAACAAATCAACAATGATTACTCCCTGAACGTATTTAAGAACGTTTTAGAGGGAGTATTCAGTATTCGCATCAAGACCTAAAAATCTAGATGAGGCATTACAATTGGCCTTAGAGCTGGAAAAAAAATTCGCTACTAACACGGAACAAGTCTTGTATTTCTAAATTTGAGCCATAGAAATAACAATTTTTTTAATAACAATAATAGAAGAAATAATTTTGGTCCTAACAGCAACAGAAATAATTACAGCAATAGTAGGACAAATTACAACAACAATGGGTCAAATAATAATAACAACAATAACAATTTTGGTAATAATACTAATACTAGAAATAATAGACCAACAAACTATAGCAACAACCATTCTGGTAATAATTACAGTAGACTCGCGGTAACGTGAACTATTAAACACCGAGAGTGTTTACGTTTGAGAAGTCGTTTATGTTAACGAAGGTGAAACTCTTTTAATTTTCTATAGAAATTAGACAGGTGTTTCAATTTAAATTCATATATTTTTTTGTGTTTAGATTGTAATGTACATATGCTTTGTTAAAAAAAAAATACGTTGTAATTAATTAAAAAAATGGGCTATCTTTTTCTGGATTTTATTTTTTTGCAAATTGCTAAACACGGCCTTTTCGCGGAGACGTTTGAGTACGCTAATATCTGCTTGACTTATGTTTTCATCTTCCGCCCATTCCAAAGCTTTATTGAAAATATTGATTGCTTCATAAGGCTCTATTCTAGTATGTGCTCTTTCCAGGATACTGTCATCGCTTTCACTTTCTTCACTGCTCAAAACTTCGTTCGTTTCGGTTGTGTTTGGAAGATCTTCAGTCCATTAACGGATATCAGCAAATGAAAAGTTAACCTGCAAATATACAATTTGGTTTAAGAGTTAGTGGACGAAAGAAAAGGATCCAACCTCTGAATTAGTTGTATGAAGAAGTTCTATTGCGTGTTCTTGTTGAACGTTAATTGCTAAACACATCCTTTCTCTAAAGAGCTTAAAATGTTCGTCCAGCATTTTGCTATTGTTTCCTTTTCAAGGCGTTGCCAAGCTGAATTTAAAAAGCCAATAGCGTCCCTTAACGTCAATTTTTTTAAGGCTTCGATAACATCAGTCCCTGTAGCTACAATTGATGCTAAAAGACTGTTTCTATAGTAAAGTTTTATGGCATTTTGATCCATAGGCTGTATGAGCGGCGTGACATAAACATTGGCATAAACATTGCAACTATTAAATTGTCGTCTGATCTCAGTTCAATTTCTGGAGGATGAGACGGAGCATTATCTATCAACAGCAGAGCTTTATTGGGCAATCCTTTCTCTTTTAAAAATTTCCGGGCCTACAATAATAATATAAAATGCACATGTAAATCTTTAAAATCAAGAAAATGCTTTTTTTACTTGTGGTACAAACGAATGGTGAAACCAATTTTTAAAAATAGCAGCTGTCATCCATGATGATTTGGAGCAATTGTAGTCCACAGGAGATTCAAAGTTTCTAAAAGAACGAGGATTTTTCGCCTTTCCAATCACAAGAAGTTTAACTTTATGTACCCCTGTTGCATTTGTACAAGCTAGAAAAGTGACGCGCTGTTTTTCCGTTTTTCTTCCAGGAGCATTTTTTTCTTGAGATGATACGTATGTTCTGTCAGGTAGCAACTTCCAAAATAATGCCGATTCGTCTGCATTATAATGTAGATAATAAGTTATTCAGTTAAAAGAAATATTTATTTTATTTATTCATGCATAGAGCGGATGAAACGCTCCCATATAGTGTTAAGCAAGAATTGATTTCTTTATTGACGATTTACGATTTTTATACATAATTATTGCTTTAGTTACAGTGGAATGTGTAGCAGTGGATTTTAATTAATGTTGAAATACTAATCAGTCCAGTACTCAAAGTATTGCCTGTATGATTATGTTAACAGTGGAACCGCTAACATAATAACTGCACTTAACTAATGTAGAAGACATCAGTTCTTTGTTTCATGTATTGAGTACTGACTGTTTAATTGCTGTGTGTAATATGATATTACATTTTGTTTAACGCAGCAAAACATTCATTTGAGTGTTTATTTGTTATGGCGCGTGTTAAATGCGTACGCTATGATATGCACCGCGACATGTACACACTACACCTCCCTTTTTACGGAAGAACATTCTTTTATAATTAATATGTTTTGATACTTAAAACTATTTTGATAACCAAGATTTTTATATAAGTGTTTATAACTAATTATTGTCATTATTGTTGAAAATTTGATCGATCAAACTAACATGTAATATTATTATCGTTTAATGTTTATAAATCTTAAGTCTATTCTTATAAACTATTTGTTCTTTTCCTGTTTTTGTATCGACTATAGTTACATTTTGTCTTACATCTATTTTCGTTACCTTATATGGTCCTTTATACCGCGGATCCAATTTATGGCCCGTTTCATTTTTAAGTAAAGCTAAATCTCCTATTTTAAAATCGTAATCTAATACTTCCCTATCGTAATTTAGTTTTTGTTTTAACTTAGACTTATCTAATAGTTCCTTAGCTCTTTTTAAAGCAATTTCCAATTTATATCTAATTTCCTTAACATAATCTTCTATATTATATAAAGGTGTTATTTTGTCTACCTCATTAAATTGGAGAAACCCATTAGGGATTTTCCCAAAGACTAGTTCGTATGGACAATACTGGTGTACTGAGGATAGCGTAGTATTGAAACAATACGTGAAATACCTAAGCCACTCATCCCAATCGCTTTTGTCAACGGATATGTAAGATCTTACGTATTCGTTGAATGTCCTGTGACTTCTTTCAACAGTACCCAGTGTCTGGTGGTGGTGAGCTGTTGATGTCGTGTTCGTTATTTTGAGGAGATTACATAATTCATTTATAATACAATTTTTGTATTCTGTACCCATGTCCGAAATGAACGTCTTCATTGGTCCATAGGTAAGAATGAATTTGTCAAATACGGCTTTTGCGACCGTATTTGCACTTTTGTCTTTTATAGGTATTGTCACTAAGTACTTTGTTAGGTTAGATACTATTGTAACTGCGTATTCATTTCCTTGAATCGATCTCGGAAATGGTCCTACAGTATCTACGAACACTGTATCAAACGCTTGGTTTGGTGTTTGTGTAATAGTCATTGGACCTTTCAAATGCTTTGTTATTTTAGCTGTTTGGCATTTTTGACATGTTTTTACGTATTTCGAGATATCCTTTGTCATATTCTTCCAATAATAATAACGTTTAATTTTCTCTATTGTTCTACGTATTCCGCAATGTCCTCCCTCTAAAGGGTTATCGTGGTATTTGTGAATAATTTCCTGAATAGTTTTTTCATTATTTATTGGGGTCACCTCGTTTAGTAGCGCTACTTTAATTTTATTTAATTTATTATTGCCCATCTTTTTAAATTGATTAATCGGGATAAATTCGAAAATTTTCTCGCTAGGTGCCACCTGTAACTTATTTATATTATGTTTACCGGCCACTTGCTAGCCTAGGGAAAAATTGTCCTAAGTCAAAATTCCCGTTAGTAAACAAGTCATTAATTTGTATATATGCCACAATAGACTTTCCCCGTTTGATGTAACATCGTTCGGGAGAAATCTTTAATTTAAAGTGTTTTCTGACGTCAGCGTTATTTAAAGGTACATATATACTGGGCTTTTCATTATCAATCTCATGTTGCCTATTCAAGTTACCACTTTTTCTTGCACTGTTCTCTTTATTTGTCATTGATCTGGTTGTCATTTTGATCACGTTATTAATTTTAGTATTCATATCTTTTAAGTCGGTAATAGTTATACGTGATAATGCGTCCGCTACATAATTTTCTTTTCCCGTTTTTCAACTTCATCTCTGTGTGTTTGTGGTATACGGTAGTTCTTAATGTATACTGGCTCCTTATCCTTCATTCTCAACTTTTGTTTGTAGAAATTATTAGTTGTTATTGTTTCAGTTTCTAAACCAAAGATATCAGTGTAGTCAGAATAAAGCTTAGTCAATGTGTCGTTAAATTGTTCTGGAAAATTTTTCCTTAAAATTTTTAAAATTTCTGACTTTCTATTTTTATTTTCATATGAATCATTTTTAACTATATCATAATCACTAATGTCTTCGGTTTTTATTTTTTCATGTTTAAATGTAATAATTTTGTTGTTTGTGTTCAAGATACGAATAAATGCCATCTTTGCCTTTACTAGCACATTTGCTATAAAAACACCTGGTTCTGGTTCTTGATTAGGTATCAATAATTCTTCTGTTGATTGGTGTAATCTTATTTGGCGTATGACTTCTGATCTGGGTGGCAAAATAATATTATCGCATGTATTCGCAATTGGTATTTCTATTTGATGTGTTAGATTATTGGGGCGTAGGACAAGGTAATCATAATTTTCGTTAAAATCTAAAATGCAATTATATTTTTTAATGAAATCTATTCCAATGATTCCATCGCAAGGTATTGGAAAATCATTTTGTACTACTTGAAAGTCGTGAGGTATCAAATAATTTTGAAGTTCTAAGTCGAAAAATATGCTGCCTATTGAATTTATTCTACCGTGTCCTATTCCACTCAATGTTGTTGTTTTGTTAGTATTTATTTCCTGTGTTTTAAAAAATTTGGATTTGATTACTGATATATCAGCACCTGTGTCTATTAGTAGTGTTATTTTCGTATTTATGTTACTTATATAGGTGTTGATAAAGAAACATAAATTGAGATTGAGGTTGTAAATTTTGTTATTTACTGTTCTTGTCTTAGGGGGTCGTTCAAGTTTTCCGAACCTGTACTATCTGAAGTCATTGCTCTAGCGTAGTTTCTTGTCCTACGGTTGTTGTTATGTCTCCGTGGGTTTCTATTATCGTTGTTGTAATTACTGTTATTGTAGCTATTATAATTTGTGTTTCGTGGGTTATTATATCCTCCACGAAATTTCTTATTATTTCCACGATAATTTCCGAAATTAGGTTTTCGTCCATAATGTAGTATTGTGTTTTGTTGTCCCGTTGCTTCAGTACAACCATTTATAAATTTGCTAACAGCTTCATTCATACTATTGAATTGGCCTGCCTCCATTATCAGCTTAACTCTGTCTATTGTGCAATTTTTTGTTAGTGCTTTTACAGCTACCTGTGTTGAATATTTGTTGGCAAGTTCGCTTGGCAATCCATCTGAAATGTAAGCATTTTCTAGGGATTTCGTAAGAGATTCAATCTCTGAACAATAATTATTTGCCGTTTTATTGCTTTGTCGTGTGTTCATTATTTTAGCTGATAAAACCGCAACTGATTCACCTTTAACAGACCTTTTTAATTTGTCTATTATATCTTTTATGGTGGATTCAGTGTTAATAATATCTCCAATATATCCAATATATCTCAAATGTCTGTTCCCTGTGTTCTTTCGTAAATTTTTCCTTGTTCGTATTAATTACTGCCCTTATTGTCTCTAAAGAGTCAATGATTATATTTAAGTGTTTCTTAATGTTTTCTTCTTTTATGTAAGTATTTTTGTTTATGCATTTGTATGATTTTCTAAACTTGTCCCTTTCTACTGAGATTATTTGCTTAATTAAATCCCATTTCTCCATTTATATTTTAATCAGATCATTTGCTTTACTGATATATCTCTTTTTCAAATTTTTATTGTGTTTTAAATATATGTGATACAAAAAGCTAATTCCTATTATTATTGTTATTACAATTAAGCAAATTTCTATAGTCTGAAGGTTGATCACTTGTTTTCCTACCTCTATTTCATTTATGACGTTGGTGTTTGGGTGGTCTTTGTTCATCTTTGACCTACACATTATAAGAAAAAAATTCTTCCCTTTCTTTTTTCCTAGATCGTTATTTTTTTAGATAGAAGGAAGGACCGTATAAGGTTTACAAGATATTTTGTGTAATAAGCTTTATTATTAATATTATTAATATTTGGGAGAAAAAAAAAAATTTAAATATTGTTTGCCTCGAGCGAAACTCGCTTACAGGCCCTAAAGGTGCATATTGGTGCACTCTTTTGAAAAAATGATAATTACTTTTCACTTATTCTACCATGCTTTTCAGCCTCTTTATTGGTTAGATATGCCTTGAGTAGTTCTTCTATATAGTCCACCTGGTGCCATAATTTGGTTGCCTGTTCCCAGCTTGGAGGGGGGTTTGAGTTTATTTCCCTTAGGAGTATGGCTCTATTCCTTTTCAGTTTTTGCGTGTAGCCGCCTCGCCTCTTATGTTTTTGTGTTTTGGGTATTTTTGGCTCAATTTGCCTTTTTAGGGTGTTCCTTCTTAGGTACTCTTCGATGGTTAGGGGTTTTGGTCCCTGTTCCATTTTATGTCCTTTGGCCGGACGGTTTTTTTTCCCACTCGCTGCTGACGGACTTACGGCTTGTCTCGTCAGGACAAAAATTTTAGCCTTTAGGGTGCTTTATTTATATCTAAGCACTTCCTCTTTTTCAATTATTTCGCCTGTGCGCTTTTGTTATGCGCTTCAGGATTCTGCGTGCTTTTTATTTGTTTAAGCACTAGCAGAATTTTGGCAGGATCGTCATGTAGATAATAAGTTATTCGGTTAAAATAAATATTTATTTTATTTATTCATGCATAGAGCGGATGAAACGCTCCCATATAGTGTTAAGCAAGAATTGATTTCTTTATTGACGATTTTCGATTTTTATACATAATTATTGCTTACTTAGCTATTTTAGTTACAGTGCAATGTGTAGCATGGTTTTGGTGGATTTTAATTAATGTTGAAATACTAATCAGTCCAGTACTCAAAGTATTGCCTGAATGATTATGTTAACAGTAGAACCGCTAACATAACAACTGCACTTAACTAATGTAGAAGTTCTTTGTTTCATGTATTGAGTACTGACTGTTTTATTGCTGTGTGTAATATGATATAATATTTTGTTTAACGCAGCAAAACATTCATTTGGGTGTTAATTTGTTATGGCGCGTGTTAAATGCGTACGCTATGATATGCACCGCGACATGTACACACTACAATAAATTTGATCTTGAGACAGGCCTAGCTCTTTAATTTTGTCTTTTAGCTTGTTCTTAAAAGGGTCCACAAGTTCAGGTCTGGAAGATAACTTTTCTCCACTTATTTTAATAAAACGCACACCATACCGCTTCTTAAATCGTTGCAGCCATCCATCACTCGCATTAAAATCGCCTTGAGTTTCTTTAATTTTTGAAAGAAAATATTTATTTATTATTTATTTATATTTAATTTTTCTTTAACGATCAATCCATTGACAGGATAATTTTTTTGTCTCTGTTGGAGAAACCAACTGTATAGTGATTTTTCCATTTTAGGAAGTTCAGAACTTTTCAAAGTTTTTCGCATTCCAGGTGCAGAAAATGTATTGTTAACGCATTTTAAAATGTTTTCCTTTTTTTGTTAATAGCGCAAATTGTTGACTTTGCCACATTGTACTGCTTTGCTAAGCTAGTTACGCTTGAGCCGTCTTTCAATTTTTCTATAACATCAACTTTTTCCCTTAAAGACAAGAATTTTGGTTGTTTTTGCGACATTTTTTACGGAAAACTTTCAATTAGATCATGCCAAACCAGCAGCGCGCACTAAACTAAACACGCTTACTAGCCACATCGAAAATAATAGGCAGTATAACTGAGCAATCATTTATGGGGATGTCCCTTTTTATTATAAAAACTATTTGAATAACCGACAAATGTAGAAAAAAATAGCGTTTTCTATTTTTAATGTATTTAAAATTTGTTCACGTTTTAGGGCTTTCTCACCGTGTTCACGCTACAGAGTAGTTAGTGTAAAAAATAACATGTTCATGTTATCCGGTGTTCACGTAAGGCGGTGTTTTTGTTACCGCGAGTCTACTGTATAATAATAACCGAAATGGTGTTAGATATAATAATAGTAGTAATAATAAACGCAATCACAATATCGAAAATAATCGGAATATAAATTTTCAGAATAGAAATGTGCACTACGTACAGGAAAACTAAAAGTACCCGGAGATGGATCAAGGAACTGTACAAACCCACTATCCGGAGGACCAATAATACGATTAGATAGTGTTTTCCAAATATTTCCAAAATTTCATTGAATTAAACTTAGGCAAAAATTTAAAACTTACATTTTTAATAGACACTGGAGCAGACATCTCTTTGTGTAAAATCAATAAATTAAACGAAGATTCTATACATATCGACAAAGAAAGATCAATTAGCTTTACAGGTATCACTACAGAAAAAATTAAATCTATGTGAACATCAGAATTAAACGATTTCACCGAACAATATAAATTTCACATCGTTGACAAAGAATTTCCAATACCAACGGACGGAATTTTAGGAAAGGATTTCTTTTCAAGATTCTTATGCAAAATTGGCTATGAAACTTTTACGCTAACTCTCACTTTGGGGAATGAAGAGATTACTGTACCTATGAAATCATGTATAAATAAAAATTATTAAATAAAGGTAGAAAAACGATCTGAAAGTATTCATCCTATAAATTTGAATATATGTAAGGACAGCATTATTCTTAATAAAGAAATTAAACCAGGTATATTTGTAAGTAATACAATAGTACCAGGAAAAATAAATCACCATGTCAAAATACTGAATACAACAGATAACGACATAATTTTAGAAAACATTGATTTTGAAATAGAACCTCTACGAAACTACACAATAGTACAAAGTACACATAGACCTAGAGAAACAAATTTCAGCGAAGACAGGTTCAGCAAATTAATAGACATCTTGAAAATTGACGTTAAGGATGAAAAAGCGAGAACAGAATTGATACAGATTTTCAAGGACTATGAAGACATTTTTCATTTGAAGGGAAAGACATTAACTTCTAATAATTTTTATACAAAAAATTTAAAAATCTCAGACAATACACCAGTTTATATAAAGAATTTTAGATTACCACATACACAATATGATGAAATTAATGATCAAGTACAACAATTATTGGATGAAGACATCATTGAACCATCAACCATTATTGGGAGTGCCGAAAAAGAGCGAGAGTGAAAAAAAATGGAGACTAGTCGTAGGTTTCCGACAACTCAACAAAAAGATAGTAAATGACAAATTTCCATTAACAAGACTAGAGAATGCATTAGACCGTTTAGGAAGAGCAAAATATTTTTTAACTCTAGACATGACCTGCTCATTTTATCAAATAAATTTAGACGAGAATTCGAGACATATAACGGCATTTTCAACTAGGGATGGTCATCAATTTAAACGATTACCATTTGGTTTAAAGTTTTCCCCCAATAGTTTTCAAAGGATGTTAACAATAGCATTAAGTGGCTTAGACTCCAAAGCATTTTTATACGTAGACGATATTATTGTATTTGGATGCAGTTTAAAACATCTTCATTATGATGTGAAAGTATTCGAACGTTTGTCAAAATATAACTTAAAATTAAATGCATCGAAATGTGTATTTTTGAAATCCGAAGTAATTTATTTAGGACACCAAATAACGAAAAACGGTATACGAACAGATCCTTCCAAAAGACAAGGATGAGGTTAAAAAGTTTGTAGCATTTTGTAATTATTATAGACGTTTCATAAAAGATTTTGCTGAAATCACAAAATGCCTAAACGACCAGACTAAAAAACGAAAAGAATTTGAAAGGACTAAAGATTGTCAACAAGCTTTTGACCTATTAAAATTAAATTAATTAGCGCACCGCTACTAAGATATCCAGATTTTGAACAACCCTTTATATTGACTATTGACGCATCGAATTATGCACTAGGAGCTGTTTTATCACAGGGGAAAATTGGAGCAGATTTGCCGATTCCTTATGCAAGCAAAACCTTAGGAAAGCATGATTTAAATAAACCAGCGACTGAGAAAGAACTACTCGCGATCCACTGGGGTATACAATCCTTCAGACCATATTTGTATGGTAGAAAGTTTATTGTGGTAACTGATCACAGACTACTTGTTTCACTTTTTTCAAATAAAAATCCTTCATCTAAGTTGAGTAGGATACGAATAGATTTATCGGACTATGATTTTGAAATGGTTTATAAGAGAGGTAAAATAAATACGAACGCAGATGCTCTGTCGAGGATAAAATTCGATTCTGAGATGTTGAAAAATTTGATACCTGTAGAAGAAGACAAAAGTAAACCATCAAAAATTTTAGTAACAACACGTGGAATGAAAGCAAAGGAAAATACTGAGAATGTGGAAATGAATAATATGAATGACATATCCCAAGGCCAACATAAAAATCATATGTGGGAATGTACATCTCTACAAGATATAAAGAATATACGTGAATTAAAATTTAATATTATAAAAACCGGTATAAGAAATATGAAAAATGGACCCAAGAATGACACAATAGAAACTGAAAATAATAGCTTTGTAATGAACGTTAATGAAGATCTAGCAAAATACGTTTTGTCACTAGAGAAGTTAATGATTTATATGCATAAGCAAAATATGAAAAATCTCTCTTTATCATGCGAATATAATATTTTTGAACTCATATCATATAGATATTTGACCAAAATTTATAATGAGGTATACCAGAAACTTTAATTTAAATATTATATTATATAAACCTTTGCAACACATTACGAATAAAAGAACGCAAATGAAAATTATAGAAGGATTCCACAATTCACCAATATCAGGACATTTTGGTATAAGAAAAACTGTCCTAAAATTAAAACAACGTTACGTATGGAAAAATATGAAAAAGATGGTTAGAGATTATACTAACAAGTGCGATAAATGTCTAAGAAATAAACAAACGATGCACATTAAAGAAGAAATGATCATAACAGAAAGTCCTAACACTAGTTTTGAGACAATAGATATAGATACTGTTGGACCTTTAAGAATATCTAATGGTTACTGATACATACTTACAATGCAATGTGAATTAACAAAATACGTAATAGCACATCCAATTGACGCTAAAGATATTGCTAAGACATTACTTGAGCAATTTATTCTAAGGTACGGATGTTTTAAAAATTTAAAATCTGATAGAGGCACTGAATTTAATAACGAGTTATTAAAAGAAGTTTGTAATTTGTTAAATATAAACCAAAAATTTTCAGCACCCTATGACCATCAGTCAGTAGGTTCTATAGAACGAAACCATCGTGTATTAAATGAATTTTTATTAAATTTTGTTGATGAATGGAATGGATACCATACTATACATTTGCATATAACACGACACCACATATCGACACTAACTATTCACCTTACGAGTTAATTTACGGTAAACTAGCAGCATTACCAACAGACAAAATACAAAACACAAGTAAATGTTATGACACGGAAAACTACGCAAATGAAATAAAAATTACATTAAAAACATCATTAGAGAATGCTAAAAAAATAATAGACATAGCTAAACAAAAATCAAAAGAAATTTATGACATAAATACAAACATTAGTAATTTTAATATAGGAGATTTTGTATTAATAAAATTAGAATTTCGAAAAAAGAACCAGAGCCCATACAAGGGATCATAAAAAATAAAAAAAAAGATTAGGAGTAAATTCATTACTAAAGGTTGATAACTTTACCATAATATCGTTAAATTTTATAAACCTAAGAATTAATGTAAGCAATTAAAAGACAATCTATACAGCAATTAAAAATGATTTATATTGACTATCTCAAATTTAAATATATGTACATATTGCTAAATGTAATATGACATTTTAAAAGAATTAATTCATTTACTATATTTTAAACATATTTTTAGATTTAATTCATTTCATTTCAATCATATGGTGTTTTCCTTTCTGGCAAAAATGTTACATTAATGCTACCATTCGAGCGTGTTTATGTTCCATTCTAAAAGTACATGCAAGAGTGAAAACAGTTATCGTTTTCCTTTCTGAACATGTTGCACAAATAACTGGCAAGAGTGTAACATATCTTACCCCCAATTATATTACAGTGCAACAAAGTACCACTTTTTACAGCTGTGTTATGTAAGTAAATATTTTTTTATGCAGACGAGTTTTTAACACAGTGCAGTTTTTATTAAAATGAAGACATTTTTCTGTTCCATTGAAACAAAAAAAATGGACAACTATATAAGTGTGGGTGTAAACTGATAAACATATTGCACATATTTATTGTAACATTTTTTTTTTAGAATGGAAAACACCAATAAATTCAATCTTGAGGACGGAGGTGTAGTGTGTTGAACACACTCATCAACAGTTGGTCACATTATTCCAACTATTTCAAATAACAATTGATTCCTCCAAAATAAAAAGTGCGAACTTAACATATTTTCTTTTACCCATACTCAAGAACGTAAACAATCAGTTGCACTGACATGCACATATTGTATCGTCAAGAATTTGGAAGGAATCGAATTGCCCAAAATTGAATTTGCTGATTTGAAGTTTTGCGATCACACATTTAATAATAACAAATAATAACTGTATTGTAAGCAAAATTATGAATAAAAGTTTAGTGTAAATAGCGGTAAGAATTATTGAATAAAATCAGAATCTTTTTTGTAACCAACAAAGGAGCATTCTCATTATTCTAACTGAGCACCTAACAGTGCTTAGAAGAATCAAAACGTGCTGTGGCTAAGCGCAGCATTATAAAACCCTTAGCTGAATGATATAATAAATTGTGAAAGGATAAAGACTTCAATAAATATGTGAAACATTTCGACAATTGTTTAGAAAATACAATGAATAACTTAAAAACAAAAAAGATAATAAGTAGTAGAAATAATAAATGGTTTGATAACGAACTTAAAATACTGAAAAGGGAAAAAGTCCATAAATACCAAGATGCAATTAACATGAATACAAATGATTCATGAAATAATTTTAAATTAATACTAAATATGTATAAAGTAAAAATTGAAAAAAAAAAATAAATCTAATTACATAAACAAGAAAATAAATAATACTTTCAATCAGAAAGAAATGTGGTCTAAGATAAAGGAATTAATATTTAAAAAAAACCTCAGACCTGTGATAAAAACTGTAATTTTTGAACAAATAGAATATAATGATAACTTTCAAATAGCTAATAGTTTAAATAACTATTTCGTAAATAGTATTAAGGAAATACAAAACTCTATTGTAAATGTGATATATGTAACCCAAATACCTGTGATACAATTAATTTAAATTTCGCGCAATACCTTTACAAGAATTGAAAATTATATGTAAGAGTATGAAAAATAAACCTGACTATAATAAAATATCAATCAAAATAATACTAGATAACTGTGCGATAACAGGCAATATACTGCATAATATTATAAATATATCGCTGGAAACTGGCATTTTTCCTGAAAACTGGAAAGAATTAATGGTTATGCCCTTTGGGAAAATAAATAAGACAATAAAATGTGAAGAATTTCGCCCAATAAACACCTTAAAAATTTGTGAAAAAATTATTGAAAAGCTAGTCAAAACCCAACTTGAAAACTATATGGAGAGCAACAAGATTTTAACAAAGTTTCAATCTGGGAAAACCAGAAAAAGAGGAAACAAAATACTGGAAGTTTTTCTATACTTTAAACTAGCCTTTGATACAATAGATAGAAATATATTGTTACAAAAACTATTTAAATATGGTATACAAGACAATGAATTAAAATGGTTTAAGACATATTTAACGCATCGTAAACAAATAACAAAAGTTAACAATGTAAAATCGAATGAAATATTTACGAATTTCGGAGTACCACAAGGTTCGATTTTAGGACCCCTTTTGTTTATTATTTGCATCAATAATATGGAGAAAGTGACTAAAAACTGTGAAATTGTTCTTTATGCTGACCATACTCTGATCTTCTCTGAAGCACCAACGGAAAATACGTGTCACGAAATTTAAAAACGGATATCTATTATATAAACAAATGGATAAAGATGAACAAAAATCAAATTAAATGAAAACAAAACAAAAATAATGGAAATAAATATGTGCACTAATATAGAAGTTAAAATTAATAATATAATAATAGAAAAAGTAAATAATATAAACTATCTGGGTTTTTTAATAGACAGAAAGTTAAACTTAAATGATCATATTAAATACATATGTAAAAAAATTGGAAAGAAAATTCGTTTCTTTAAAAGAATGAGAAATTAAGTATCTATAATTACGGCAATAAACATAATATTATTTTGAATATGGATCAACTATTTTATTAACATGTTGCACGGTTAACCAATTGGCAAAACTTCAGAAATTACAAAATAAAGCAACGGGCTCAATTCTAAAATGCAATCGGTATTCCTCAATAGGATTTATGTTGGACACGCAGAAATGGCTAAATGTAAGGCAAAGACTGAATTTGTAAGGAAAATGAAAATCGGAGATTCGCCCAAATATTTGATTGAATAGCTGAGATATGTGGGCGAAGTGCAACCGTATAACCTGAGAAACGCTCGGGATTTAAGACTAAAGGAATAACTATATATAACAGTATGCCTAAAAGTGTAAAAAATTAAGCAAATACCAATATATTTAGAAAAAATGAAACCAGAGCTTATCTTAATATAAAATTTTAATAGATGAGAATGTAAATGTTTGAACAAAGTATTTTAAATACTACTACTACTAAATAAAAAATAAATAAATGTCCGCCTCTCGTACCCTCACAAATGGTAGCCCTTCTAAGCACATTTTTAATTACATTTTCACACATTTCACGCGGTATTTCATAATTTTTAACCACGAATATTTTGTTTGAGTTGCTCCAGCGTGTCTGGTTTGTTTGAATAAACCTTGCTTTTCAGATGTTCCCACAAAAAAAGTCCAGACCATTTAAATCAGGCAACCGTGGAGGCCAATCAACATCACTATTTCTTAAAATAACTAATTGTGGAAAGAGGTCTCGCAGTAACTCCATTGAAATTCTGGCAGCAGAACCTATTACAGGTACATCTACAATAACTCTTCGTGTTCCACGATTTTGGAAAGAAATTCCAGCGACATGGTTTGCCAAGCTAGAAGCACAATTTGAGAGCAATGATATTCTCAACGAAAATTTTAGTTATTTTGCAATTTTTCCGGAGTAAGACTTTGTAAAAATGCTTATAAAAAAATAATATTCATATTATTGATTATTATGTAAAAAAATATTAAAAAAAAATAGAAAAATTGTTTTGATTGAATAAATACTAATTCGTGAGAATAATACCTTCTCAATAGATGCAAAGTTGTCTGATGAATAATTTGAGGGTTTTCCATTGCCCAGAACCGGATATTCTGTTTATTCACATATCCATTCAAATGAGTCTCGTCACTCATTATGATTTTTTCCTGAAAATCGGGAATGTCATGTTTTAATGGCCGAAACACGTTGGTTTACCAAATATTTTTCCATAATAAGTTTGCCACGTCTCTACTTCACGACTGCCAAATATGAACTGCCAAGTCAGCCAATGTCTACCAAAATGGCGGTAAAGCAAAGTAGTATACCTTGCCGGCGGATACCCTGTAGATGTTGATGAAGAAAAGATCTCCATCGCAAAAAAGAAATTTTATACTTTTTTTATCTTAACAAAATTGTTATTAAAAAAAACTTCTTTTTGTATTTTAGTGCTGCATATGATACAATTTCTGAACAAAATGTTGCGATTAAGAAGCTTTCACGTCCATTCCAAAATGTTACCCATGCCAAGAGGGCTTATAGAGAATTCAAGCTTATGAAATTGGTTAATCATAAAAATGTAAGTACATATATGCTTAATTATCAGGGAAGATAAAAATCAGGGTACACTAATACAGGCATTATCAAGTCGAATTCAAAATATTCGCCCTCTGCATTTCCTTTTTGTGTTTGAGAAAGTGTATGTCAGACAAATTATTTAAATTTCAAACTAAATTAATTAATCTGACATTCACTTTACAAATTATCAAGATGATTTTAAAATCAGCTGTGTTCTTAGTATTACCTGTATAAGTGTACCCTGATAAAAAAAGAACAAAAAGTGTTGTCTGTTTGTGGCAAACAAAATTTAAAAAAAAACCAAACTGAAAAAAATGTTTTGCAATCTGTACTTTGCATTTAAAAATACCTGGCTGAACCATGACTGGTGGCACCCTTAACTTTTGAGAAAAAAATCTAAAAATTTTAATATTAATTAAAAAATAAAAGTTAATTTTCTCAAATCGTAGTATGTAATTTGTACGAATTCAAAAGATTTTCGAATCGAATTACATGATAAGCCCGCCGGTTTGTAAAAATGAGCAACTTTTAGTGTTGATCCAATTCCTAAGTCATAATAAATAATTGGTTACGTATACATGTAGGTTTTATACGCGTAAAATTTTTTTTGAAGTACACATATAATATTAAACTTTTTCTATAAGAACTGATATAAAACGGTCAACCAGTTCAACGTCACATTATTTTGTGCTAAGTTTAATTTCAAGAACTTTAATTTTCAGCTGAGTCAATGCTTTTCTTTTTGAAAAGTTTTAATTTTGTTTAGTTTCTTTAAGTGGCTTACATATTTTGTGTATCTTCCTTTCTTCGTGCTTAAAGAGGTATGTATTTTTACAATTTTAAATTATTTTGCAAGCATAACACTTGTATTTAAAAGTTCATGAGCGTCAGCTTCGAGCTGGCCCTAAAAGTTGTTGTCTTTAAGCCTTTTTTTTTTTCATGTATTTTATTATTGAATCTTCGCTTAAGCGAACTAACAATAAGTATTCAAATCTTAAAACTAAGTAATTAATACTAGTCCAGTCAGTACCAGACTAAAATTTAAGTTCTCACAATAAAATTATAAAATTAAAATTAAATTAAGCCGTTTGTTGATAACTTTTTCTTTTAGTTATGTTTCCTTTCCTCAAAGTGAACCAAAGAGTCTAGAGAAGGCGATTTTCCAAAATATTTTATTTGAATACATATTATTGTTCTTAATCTCGTAGTGTGCAGACCTGCAAGTATTAATTAAAACAAAAATATGTGTAATAGTTGACAAACAAATGCATTAATATACATACACATTTTATTGAGAAGAGAAAACAAAAACAAACTAAACAAAAAAGAGCGAACGGTTAATGAGTACCAGTAATTGTCGTGACTGTGGGCCTGACAGCCGAAATGATTACTTTGTGTTAAGCTTCAAAAGCGTAAACAATGAAAACATTAGACCCTGAATAAAATAGAAACTATTTAAGAATAACTACAAACAATTTAAGTGTAAGTGCGCCTAATTTTATTTTTGACTCAAATGTTGAGTTGAGTAAATAAAGACCAGTTTGTGCAGCAAAGTGCTTGAAGCCAAATCTGTATCAAACATTAGAAACAGAGAAAGGTATTCCGGGTGGAGCTTGAGCCTGTTGATGTGAAATTGAAGAAAAATGAGACAAATCCGATTTATGACTTGAAATACATTATGCACCGTAGGGCTTTAAATGCCAAAAATATGGCCACACTAAAGCTTATTGTAAGTTGCATTCTGTTTGTGTTGTGTGTAGGGACCTGCATCTTTCAACCATGTGCGACAAACCAAAAGATGATCCTAGGGTGAAGAAGTGCAGTAATTGCGGTGGAAACAACAGTGCCACCTATACAGGCGGCCCTGTTTTTGATTTAGTAAGGCGCTCATCGTAGCCGAAAGTTGTTCCTGCCCCTTCCCATCCATTAAAAATACCAATTGCAAGTGTGCCCCCATTAGCACAGACAACTTCAAGTGAATTTTCTTACGCTAACGCGTTACGAGTAAAGTCTAACCAGCTTAAAGCACGTAAGCCTACCCAGCCAACAACACATCAAGAGGTGTCAACAAACGAACCAACCGGTCTAAATTTTATCCGTCTGGAAGTCGTAATTGAGAATACGGCTAAGCAATTTACGCAGATAATGACGCAAATGGCTGGCACGATGCAAGAAAAAAGCAGTCTGCTCCTTTGCAGACCATGCTTAAAAGGCCTTTAACTGCCTCAGGGTTTGTTTCTGGAGCGCAAACAGCATCCTCCAACACAAAAACTCGAATATTTTGAAACACACCAAAATATTATTGTAATGTTGGTTTCCGATATTCGTATGACACATAGAACCACTTTTAAAATAAGTGGCTATACTTTTTACGATTCAAATGATCCCAAGAATAGATCATGTGGGTGCTCGGATATACTTATCAAATCAAGTATTAAACACCAATGGTTGGGTGACCCCTGCGAATGTTATATATAAGCAACAAACGCCTGCATTGATAAATTTTTTCAATACTTTTTACAAATCTTTAGGTCCTTGCTTAATAGTTGCTGGAGACTATAACGGTAAGAACACTTCCGCCTAATTAGTCGCAGAGGTCGTGCCTTGTATGATTACGTGTCTGAAATGGGACTTATTTAACTGACCACAATTGAATTCCAGGCGTAATAGATTTTTGCGTACCAAAGGATATATGCCCGGAACTAATTGAAGCTCAAGCCTCCTTGGATTTATCTTCTGACCACTCAACAACAATAATCATTATTTACAATCTTCACCAAATAGCAAGTAATGATTTTTTTCTTATCTAAAAGAATCAATTGGTTAATTATAGAGAATACATCAGCACTCACTGCTTGAAAGACCTGGGCAGATTTAATGAAAACATAAAAAAAGTCGTTGAACATGTTTCTTCCACCTACTGTCAGGCCAAGCACAACAAAACTAATTTTGCCGATGTGGAAGAGCTTTTATCTAAAGAAAGGAGAACCTGAAGAGAATGGCAAAAGTATAGATCGCTCAACATAAAACTAGGCTAAAAGAATGTACAAACCAATTAAAAAAACTTGCTGGAGGTACACAGAATGGGATCACTTAAAGACCACTCAGAAGATCTAGACGCGACATCCCAGACGAATTATCTTTGGCAATCAGCCAGACGTCTTAAAAGACCCGGTATCGCAAAACCACCACTGCGTAGTCTGAGAGAATCCTGGGCTAGAAATCACGAAGAAAAATGCGATCTGCTCGCAAGTCATTTAAGGAACGTGCTTACTCCTAATACATTCACTGATGTTAGGGAATTACCGCCTGTTGTTGCTACACGTCTTATGGAAATACGTTTCTGATTTCCATATGCTGTAGAGGCTATCGCTAACCTAAATTAACAAAAGTTTCTGGGGTTGACAAAATGAGCAACAAGATGCTTTAGAAACTATATTTTACAGCTTAAAGAATAATTCTTTTAATTTTTAACGCCATAATACGGCTTGAACATTTCCCGCCTTTATGGAAACTTGCCTTAGTAAAGATGAAAAGCTGCTTAAAAGTGAGCTGGCCCCGATGTTGAATGACAACAACAGCATTTCAAATTACCAAGTTAGCTTTAGGAGTCCATAGTACCATAAAACATACCCACAGGTTGGCACAGGTTTCAAAAAAGCCTTTAAGGAAAAGAAGAACTGCCCCGCACTTTTCATCGATGCCTCTCAAGCTTTTGTTTAAGTTTGACTTGTATGCCTGCTAAACAAACTAAAGCTGAACCTTCCAGCCAATATTTTCAACCTATTAGAAAAGTACACAACCGGTCGACAATTTATGATCAAAGAGGGAAACCACTTTAGTTGCTCTGAGCTAATAGGGGCTGGTGTACCTCTAGGGAGTTTATTAGATACAATTCTGTAGTTGCTTTACACAGCAAATATGCCAACTAACAGTTTTACACACACGGCGACATTTGCCGATGATGCCGCTTTCCTTTGTATTCTTCATAGAGGCTTCGAACCAACTGTAACACCAGGTCACCTTAGTAGAGAAATGACAAAGTTATGGGGAATAAAAATTAATGAACATAAATTTAACCACGTAATTTTTACTTTACTCCAAGAAACGTGCTCCTCAATCCTTATTAACAACCATATAGTGCCTCAACGTTTTGAGACGAACTATTCCGCCATTCACCCGGAAGTTACATATAAATGCGAAGTTGACGCAAATAAAACTTTAAAGGTACACAAATTCATTGGCTAATCGGCAGAAACTTTATTCCTCGTTTGGATTGTTATCTTCTAATGTACAGCTCAATTTTGAAACCAATTTGGTACTACGGTATACAATTATGGGGCACTGCTTCCGCATCTAACATAGAAAAAATTCAACGCCGTCAGAACAAAGTTCTAAGAATGATAACTGGTGCTCCTCGGTATATTAAAAACAGCAGCATCCACAAGGATCTAGAAGTTCCACTAGTAAAATGCAAAATCTTGAACAATGTGGAAAAGCATTTAAACACGTCCAAATCCGCTCGCTCGAAACATTTTGCAACATTGTGGACACACCCGTCTAAAAAGAAGGGATACTACTGCGCTTAGATGGAACCTATAAAATTTAATGATTCTATTGTGAGAACTGAAAGTTTAGTCTGGTACTGGCCGGACTAATATTAAGTATTTAGTTTTGAGATTAGAATACTTATTGTCAGTTCTCATAAGCGAAGATTCAATAATCATTTAAAAAAATACAACTTCAATATCATACCTGCAATTGCGGCAAGCAAACTCAAATAAATTTGAAAATCTGCAATGTTGCTATATTAACATTTTTATGTGTATGTTTTGAGAAATTTTAAATGACTATCATAATTTGGGTTAATAGTTACATGTACATATATCTATGTATATGTATATGGACACATATACACATATACGTACATATATAGGTACATTCATAAGCAACGTGAATTAATATGTAAAGAATACCCTTAATTTAATTTTTTGTAATTATAAAATTAGTATATGTTTCTTTTAATAATTATGAGCCCCTAGCTTGAACTTTTTATTACTATTGTAAACTGTATATTTGTAATCACATAGATAGCAACATCAGCACTTGATTAGGCACAATCTTGTTGGCTTACATTTGTACATACATTTAATGTAACGTAACGTAAGCAGCAACAATTGGGTACGATCAATTTTGTTTTGTTGCTTAGCAAAAATTCATTATCGTAAATAATCAATTATGTATGTATGTCTACTTTTTTATATATAGTTAGTGTATATTTAAATAAGTGGACTACGATCATGAATTTGAAGGTATTACATTGTTGTCAAGTGCATCATGATTCTGCATGCCCAATTTCGATTATCATATAAAGCATGCACAATCATGATCACATACATATGTACATTGGTAAATGTACATTCAACTTAAAATCAATAAAAAAGTCAGTCTTGAACTTATCGTGAAACAAAACGCAACGCAAATGCAACACACGTAGAAATAAATGTATTATTCTACATATTAAAACTAAGAATAAATTTAATTATACAATTCAAAATAATACAAATGTGTTTTATTATTCATAGACGTTATTGACAATTACATAAATTAAATAACAAAATTGGCGCAGTCGGTAGGATTCCCGGGTATCCTTAAAAAATATTATGAAGTAAATGATACTTAACATTTTAATGTTCTAACGGGAAAAAAGGACAACAATTTTTTTTACCAAAACTATTTGTCTACTTTTGTTTGAAAAAACATTATATTTGTTTTATGCAAACTTAAATTAACACATTTTCTTAAAACATATAGAATAAATTTCTGTAAAACAGAAACTTTTTTTAATAAATAAAAGCAAAATAAATTGTGCTAAAATTAAAAACTAAGTAACGCAAAAAAATAATTTTTTTTTGAATAAATTTCTGTAAAACAAAAACTTTTTTAGTAAATAAAAGCAAAATAAATTGTGCTAAAATTAAAAACTAAGTAACGAAAAAAAAAAAAAATTTTTTTTTGGTCAGTAATCTTAAAAAGTAATATAAATACTTAAAACTTTTAAAAACTTAAGCATCAAAATATTTTGTATGTGTAGAAAAAAAACACTATAGCCATTTGTGCTAAAGTAACATTCTTAAAAGCAAATATAAAAGAAACTTAAAAAAAGAAACAATTAAATATTTATAAAAAGTAAATACTTCGTACCCTTGTCTATATATAAAACTTTTTTTTTAAAAAAAAAAAAGAAAAAAAAAATCATATATGTTTATATGCGTAATAAATAAAAAAAAATTTCTTGGAAAAAGAAAACGGTTGGAAAAATCTAGAGCTGCTGACACGAGGAGTCCTGAACAGCCATTTTGAAAGGGGCGTAAAAAACAAGCTACCAACAGTTTTGAAGAAGCCATTTTGGAAAGACAACATGCTAAAAATTCCGATTTACAACATAAATGCAATTTTCCAGCAGTAAATTTTACTCTTTATATACATAAGTACATATATATATACATATATACATATTTATAATTAATATAAATACAAAAACAATTTTGTTTGGTAGCCTATGTGCATACACTGAGAGAAAAAAAGCATCAAAATTTTGTTAAATATCTCGTACTTTAATAACAGTTTTAAAAAATTATGATTCAAAACTAAAACCCGAAAATTTTCTTTCCTCTCACTTTTTCTTAAAATGAAAAAAAAATAGTTTGTCTTACCAACTAAGAAATACAAAAAATAATATAAAAAAAAAAACAATTTTATTGTTTTACTTTTCCTTAAATATTTTTTTTTACTTAAAATTAAAGAAAAAAACCTTTTTTTCGATTTACAATGGCAATCAGAATGTTGTAAAAAATCAAATATTTAAATAGTTTCCTTGGTATAAATTTATATTTTCATATAAAAATATTTAACTATTTCAACAAAATTTAAGTAATACATAAACATATACATACATACATTAGTATATATGTGTGTACAAATAAAGTAATAACCACACTTGATATCTTAAACGAAAAAAAAAAATATTTCATAAATTATTACATAAATATTAAATAGTTTTTCTTCTTTTCTAAAATGGCTCAGGAAAATAATGACCAACAAACGCTAACTTTAGATCCACTTAAATTTCTTGAAAGATTGCCTGATTTTTTTGGAGACAGGCAAGAATTATATTCGTTTATTTCACTTGTTGATAGAATCAATCCAGTTCTTATTCGATATGATGAACTTTCACAGCTTTTATTTTTTGACCTTATAAAGAGCAAGCTGAAGGGTAAAGCCAAAGAGACAATAGAAATTAATTTTCATGCCAAGTCTTGGGCAGAAATCAGAACAATTCTGACAAATAACTTTGGTGAAAAATATAGCTCTGAAGAATTATATGACAGGCTTAGATCCGTTGTTTTTAGGACCAATGCTATTGACTTCTATAACGATATTAAAGATAGACTTCGAAGCCTTAATAATAAAACGTCTACTGACTTGGGTATAAATATAAGCAGTGAAATAATCGCGAAGAACAACATGAAATCCGCCCTTAGCATTTTTAAGGAAAAATTACCAGAGCCCATGAGAACGATATTAGCTTGTAGAAATCCTAATAGCCTCGAAAATGCTATGGATATACTTTTTGCCTCAGGGTATGCTAATTACGAACTTAAGGAAAAAAATAACCATTTTAATAACTTTGATAACACAGATACAAAAGACAAGCCCCATGAAAATAACAATAAAAATTTCCAAGCAAATGGAAATAATAGAAAAGGCCAGCGTTTTAATAGAAATAGAAAATTTAACAATAGATAGGATTCGCAAAACCATCAAAGCTATGTTAGTAAACCAAATTATAATAACCAGGACTATGTTAGTAGACCAAATTATGACAACAGATACCAACACAACGATAACCACTTTAATAATACTAATAATCAGCATAGTTTTTACCATGGTAATAATAACGGACAACACTTAAGAAATAATATCCCAAGTTTTCAAACTCGTCAAACTTTTCCAGAACCTATGAACATCAATATAATGCAGAACTCTAATAACGTACCTTTACCACAATGTAACTTTCACTATAATAATTCAAATATGGTACCTATCCAAACCTCTAACCATCCAATACAAAATCGTAATGAAACAGTACAAAATTTTCCTTTTCAAGCCTCTCCGGAGAATTACCACATATAGTTATAAAAAATCGTCTCAAATTTATTGTGGATACAGGAGCCACCCATTCAATAGTAAATCCTGGAATATGTGATCCAAAATGGAAGATAGCTTCACATACCCTTACCTTGAAAACGTTACAAAATACGATTAAAACCAATTGTGTTTATGAAGTCCCAATGTTCAGAGAACTAGGGGATACTAATGACAAAATACATTTAATTGAATGTAAATTTCACAGTGACTACGATGGTATCATTGGAAATGATATTCTGCAAAAATATAAAGCTATTTTAGATTTTAGTAGTAAGCAACTAAAAATTAACAATAGAAGTATCCCTTTATTAAATTTAAATAAGCTCAAAAAAGTTAAATTTATTTCAAACGTTGAATGTGGGTTAATTCATATAAAAGAACACAGAAATTTTAAGAGTGAAACTCTCATCAAAGAAGGTATTTACGATTCAAATAACTTTAAAGTAGAAGTAGAAACAACCGCTAAATGCCCAGAATTAATACACCTTACCCAAGGTAATTATTGGCCCGTTTCTCCTGAAAACTACTATTTAGTTGATGAAAACTTATTACAAAGTAGTGCAAATCGTCAATCTTATTTAGAGCAAATAAGAACTAATCATTTAAATGATGAAGAAAAGTATAATTTGTTAAAAGTTTTAGAAAGCTATAGTGGATTATTTTATGGTACGAACTCAAACTTAACGTTTACGAGTGCGATAAAGCACCGTATAATTACCAAGGACGATATACAGGGTGGCCCAGAAAGACCGAAGTGGTGTGAATTGCTTATAACTTTTTATTTAAGAGATATTTTTTTAATTTTTTTTTTTTTAAATACATTAAATTTATGGGGAATATTTTTGGATTAGTTATTAAAAATGATATCCCGCAAGTGGTGGCCATATTCTGCTTCGCACAAATGTGCTCTTTCCAACACATTTTCCATGACCTTTCGCAAAACTTCCGGTGGTATGTTGTTAATTTCTTCTCGAATATTGGTTTTTAACTCCTCAATACTCCTAGGCTTATTAACATAAACTTTTCCTTTTAAATAGCCCCAAAGAAAACAGTCTGGAGCGGTTAAATCCGGGGAACGCGGAGGCCAATTAAAATTGCTGTTACGAGAAATTATTCTTTCACCAAAGATGTCGCGTAAAAGAGTCATTGTGGCCCTCGCAGTGTGCGCTGTGGCTCCATCCTGTTGGAACCATATTTGCGGATGGTTTTCCACGGCTGGCCTTACAAAATTTTGCAACATGGCCCGATATCGATCACCATTGACGGAAATGGCGACACCTTGTTCATTTTCAAAAAAATATGGGCCAATGATCCTTTCTGAAGAAACACCGCACCAAACGGTACACTTAACTGGGTGCAATTGTCGTTGATGAAGTACTCTCGGGTTTTCCGTAGCCCATATCCTACAGTTTTGCTTGTTAACGAACCCATTTAATTGAAAATGGGCTTCGTCACTCATTATTAAGTTATGAATAAAATTTGGATTCTCTTGTGCTTTTTGCTGGAAATAAATTGCATAGTCAAGTCGTTGCTGGTAATCTGTTGGTTTCAATTCTTGAACAAGTTGAATTTTGTATGGAAACAATCCTATGGTGTGCAAAATTCGCTGCAGCGAAGTTCTTGAGAGGCCCAGTTGTGACGAACGTCTCCTGGTTGATGTTTCTGGATCCTCCCGAATACTCTCCTGTACCACTTGAATATTGTCAGCCGTGTGGACAGTTCGGTGTCTGCCGGGACCAGGAAGGTTCCTTACTGCTCCTTGTTCTCGAAAATTTGCAACCAGACGGTTTATTGTTGACTGAGAGGGTGCAACCCGCACATTAAATTGACGACGGTATGCACGCTGAGTCAACACAATGGACCGTTGATTTGAAAAGTAAATTTCAACAATTTGGGCACGTTGTTCAATTGTGTATTGCTCCATTATAAATTATCCAAGTCTTCTTTACAAAATACTGAAAAGAAAAGAAGAAAAAAATTATAATAAAAAAGTTATAAGGAATTCACACCACTTCGGTCTTTCTGGGCCACCCAGTACCTGTATTTTCCAAGACATACAGATATCCGTATGTACATAGGGAGGAAGTCAGGAGACAGATACAAGAGATGCCGTCAAATTCACCTTATTCTGCTCCGATATGGATTGTTCCTAAAAAGAATGATGCCAGTGGATTAGAAAAATGGCGAATCGTAGTAGACTATAGAAAGCTAAACGAGAAGACTGTGGATGACCGTTTCCCAATCCCAAATATAGAGGAAATTTTGGATAAGCTTGGCAGATGTATGTATTTCACTACCTTGGACTTGGCTAAAGGATTTCATCAAGTGGAAATTGATAAAAGGGACACTCATAAGACCGCATTTTCCGTTGAGGGTGGCCACTATGAATTTTTAAGAATGCCTTTTGGACTTAAAACGGCTCCCACAACATTTCAAAGGCTTATGAACAATATTTTGGGTAATTTGGTCAATAAAATATGTTTAGTTTATTTGGATGACATAATTATTTATTCCACTTCACTCCAGGAACATGTAAACTCATTATGCCTTGTTTTAGATAGACTTGATAACGCAAACCTTAAGATTCAGATTGACAAATGTGAGTTTTTTAAACGGGAAACTGAGTTTTTGGGACATGTTGTTACACATCAGGGTATAAAACCAAATCCTAAAAAGGTTGAATGTGTTTTTAGTTATCCTCTTCCAAAAACGCCAAAGGAAATCAAACAATTCTTGGGGCTTAGTGGATATTATCGCAAATTTATCAAGGACTATTCAAGGATTGCTAAACCAATGACAAAGTATTTAAAAAAGGATACTAAAATAAATATTAATGATCCTGAATATGTCGAAAGTTTTAACACACTTAGGATGCTTCTAGTAAATGATCCAATATTAGCTTACCCAAATTTTGGAAAGCAGTTTGTTTTAAATACTGACGCAAGTAATTTTGCTTTGGGCGCTGTCCTATCGCAAGACAACCATCCTATATGTTACGCTAGCAGAACGCTCAATGAACATGAGATAAACTATAGCACAGTAGAAAAGGAGTTACTAGCGGTAGTTTGGGCTGTTAAATATTTTCGTCCTTATCTTTTTGGTAGAAAGTTTACTATTCAAACTGACCACCAGCCCTTGCAATGGCTATTTTCCATTAAAGAACCAAATTCTAAATTAATACGATGGCGATTACAGTTGGAGGAATATAATTACGATATTGTTTATAAGCGTGGGGTTAAAAATGGAAACGCAGATGCGCTTTCTCGAATAGAGCCACAAGTAAATTTAGTTGTTCCTCTAAATCACAATTTAATACTTCAAAAGGATACTCCAATAAACGTTTATAAGAATCAATTTATTTTGGAAAAAAATTCAAATTCATTTAAAGTTGTTAAAACCAAAGTTTTTAGTAACACCAGAACGTTAATAACAACAAATAATTTTACTGAAAACGATATGTTGAACATTGTTAAAAATTATTTTCATCCAACCAAAACAAACTCAGTCTACATAAACGACAAAAGCCTTTACAAATTATTTCACACTACTTTTTTAAAATATTTTCAAAATTCAAAGTTAAGGATTGTAAGATGTAATAAACTTTTAAACGACGTTTTAGATGAAAACGATCTTGCAGATTTAATTAAAAACGAACATCAAAGAAATAATCATCGCGGTATCAGTGAAAACTTTGAGCAACTGAAATCTAATATATACCACCCAAAATTAAAGTTAAGAATACAACAATTCATTAACAATTGTCACATCTGTAATGTCGAAAAATATGACAGAAAACCAATTAGACATATTTTTAAGGTTTCCGAAACGCCTGACAGACCAAGACAAATCGTACATATTGATGTTTTCTATAGTTTGCAAAAAACTTTGTTTCTTACTATAATTGACAAGTTCTCTAAGCATGCACAAGCAATCAAAATTCAAAATAGGTCGTGGATTGAGTTTAAAAAAGCTATTAGTCAGTACTTAAGTAATATAGGTAATATTGAAAAGATTGTGACCGATAATGAGTTAGCATTTAAGGCACTACCTCTTATGGAGTTCTTAAGGGAAAGGAATATTGAAATTCACTTTACATCTAACAATAACCATACCTCAAATGCGGATGTAGAGCGTCTCCATAATACCATGAACGAGCATATTCGCCTTTTGAGACATGACCCAGAAAGAGACACAGACACGGCAGAAGAGAAAATTTATAAGGTAATAATGTTTTACAATAATTCGATTCACTCTACCACAGGCTACAAACCCATTGATTTTTATAACGGTCATTTGACCATAGAGGATTATCCAAAAATTAAGGAAAGAATTTTGAAATTAAAGGAAAAATCTGTATCCAAATTAAATCAAAACCGCGAAAACTGTGAACTTTAAACTGGACAAGTATATTTAAAGCACGAAAGGGGTGGGAAAAATCATGCAAGGTTTAGAAAAGTCGAAGTAGAAAGGTTAGATGACGATCATGTTATAACTAAAACACGGCATATATATTATAAGCCACATATTAAAAGAAAAAAACATTTTCAAGTCAATAATTAATTTTTCTAATTAATATATATAGACGTTTTTTTTCTGGTGCTAATACATATTTAGACATTACAGCTACAATACTTAAAGAATTATTTACAAAACAAAAATAAACATGTTACAATGTAAAACACAACAAATTTATAAAAACAATAAGGCATAAATAAAAATATGTAAATTCAAGTTGAAAGATATTGCTTATAAGAAATAATTTTATTATTAAAGCCGTATAAACAAGATTTTTTGTAAAAAATAACAGAAAACTTAAAAGAAAAAGAAGAGACATTTTTTTTAAAAGTATTCACATGTATGTACATACATTAGTATATTAAAAAAAAAAAATTTTAATAATTATAACAATAAATAAAAACCTAAAAAAACACGCGTATATGTGTATAAAATATACTTATGTATATATAAATAGACTTACAGAAAATATATATGTACATACTTATTTCACTCTGTAAATTTCATGTATTATGCAAGGGGTAATATGTATGTATATTACTGTTTTTTTTTAAATCAAAAATATATTTATGTATAAGATTTTCGCGGAGCGTCAATCAAACGATGGGGGAGTTACATGTACATATATCTATGTATATGTATATGGACACATATACACATATACGTACATATATAGGTACATTCATAAGCAACGTGAATTAATATGTAAAGAATACCCTTAATTTAATTTTTTGTAATTATAAAATTAGTATATGTTTCTTTTAATAATTATGAGCCCCTAGCTTGAACTTTTTATTACTATTGTAAACTGTATATTTGTAATCACATAGATAGCAACATTAGCACTTGATCAGGCACAATCTTGTTGGCTTACATTTGTACATACATTTAATGTAACGTAACGTAAGCAGCAACAATTGGGTACGATCAATTTTGTTTTGTTGCTAAGCAAAAATTCATTATCGTAAATAATCAATTATGTATGTCTACTTTTTTATATACAGTTAGTGTATATTTAAATAAGTGGACTACGATCATGAATTTGAAGGTATTACATTGTTGTCAAGTGCATCATGATTCGGCATGCCCAATTTCGATTATCATATAAAGCATGTCAATCATGATCACATACATATGTACATTGGTAAATGTACATTCAACTTAAAATCAATAAATCAATAAAAAAGTCAGTCTTGAACTTATGAAACAAAACGCAACGCAAATGCAACACACGTAGAAATAAATGTATTATTCTACATATTAAAACTAAGAATAAATTTAATTATACAATTCAAAATAATACAAATGTGTTTTATTATTCATAGACGTTATTGACAATTACATAAATTAAATAACAAAATTGTTAATCCCTTAATTTTGACAATTAAATCATATCAGCCCTTTTTCCATACCAACAATTACGAATAGGGATTTTACCCTACGTTGCTGCGCAGTGGGCTCAATTCATAATATTAAAACTTAATCATCCTTTAAAAGTTTTGTCTGTTGGGTTGTGTTAGTCTAACAATTTTAATTTTTAACAGTACAATTTCTTTGTTTATGTGATAAGTGACAATAATCGTAGTGAAAATAGACCTAATTGTAAAAATGCTTACATTTGCGCTCCACAAGCTTAAGCAATGAACAAATTAGAGACCCTGAATATAATAGAAACTATCTTAGTAAAAACAAATAATATAAACAAAAAATTTAAGTGCAAGTGCGCCCAAACAACAAACTTAAGCTAAAATTTTTAATCAATAATTTTAACCTATTGGAAAAATACATAACCGGTCGTCAAATTATGATCAAAGAAGGAAACCACTTAAGTTGTTCTCAACCAATAGGGGCTGGTGTACCTCAAGTGCATATATGAGGTCCGATTCTGTACGTGCTTTACTCAGCAGATATGCCAACCAACATTTTTACCCACACGGCAACATTTGCTGATGATATCGGTTTTCTCAGTATTTATAAAAACCCTAAAGAGGCTTCCAATCAACTTTAACACAACGTAGCCCAAGTAGGCAATAGGTAACGTTATGGGGAATAAAATAAATGAACAAAAATGTACCCACGTAACTTTTACTTTTCGCAAAAAAACGTGCTCCCCGATCCTTACTAACAACCATATGATGCCTCACCGATTTGAGACAAAATACCTTAGGATTCACCTGGATCGTCGCCTTACATGGAAGTCAAATATAGATGCGAAATTGACGCAAATGATACTTAAAGCTACACAAATTCATTTGCTTATTAGCAAGAACTATGTGCTTTGTCTTGATTGTGAAATTCTGCTTTACAAATCGATTTTAAAGCATAATTTATACGTGCCATAACAAAATGTCATAGCTATAATTGTTGCCTTAAAAACCAAAATTTGATTGGCTTATGCGTTATGGCGTAATGGTTAGTAAGTCACCTATAATTAAATACAGTTTTTCCCATAAGTTTGGTTCTAACAACTGGTTTCTGTTGTTATGCTTATGTCACAAATAATTGAACCTTAAAACCAATTTAGTGCTACGGTATGCAATTATGGGGCACTACTTCCGCCTCCAACGTAGAAAAAATTCAACGCCGTTGAAATAAAATATGTTAAAAATAGCAACATCCACAAGGATGTACAAGTTCCGCTAGTTGAATACGTAATCCTAAACTATGTGGGTAAATATTTAAATAAACTGGAAACACAGCCATATCCGCTCGCTCGCTGTTGTAACATACAGGACCTACTCGTCTGCAAAGAAATGATACGATTGCGCTTACATGAAACCATTGAAATGAATTAATATTAATTTTAATATTAATTACTTAGTTCAAAATTTGGTTACTAATTGTTACTTCGCACAAGCGAGGCAGGCGTGCCGCTAACACTCTTTGCTTAAAGTATCGCCTTGTCGGATACCTTTTGCCGTTTTAAACTTTTTGGAGGATGCCTTATTCAATCTTAGCTTTAGACAATTTTACAAAAGATTCCCCACAGATGTGACCATTTTACTGTGTCGAATGCTGTTTTCGGATCCACAAAGCTTGCATTGAATTTATACTTTACTCTAAAGCATTTTTTAGTTAACTCATTGTAAATATTAAATCTTTATTACCTCGATTTTGCTAGAAACCGCTTTGTTCCTCTTCCAGGTGATACTCCACTTCGTAGTTTGTCGCCTAATTCGAATTCTATATCATAGTACAGCTTATCTTTCTAGTAACACAAAGCAGCGATATACCTTTGGTTTTTTTCATTGCTGATAATCTACTTTTTTATATTATATTAATTAATAACTGACACCTGCCAATCACTGCGAATTGCAGTCTTCCTCAAGGCCAAATTTATAATCTGGAAGGAGTCTATAAGCTTTCCCATCGTGCCCCGCTGTTTTGCCGATCTTCATATTAATTGATACTGACATAACTTTTTGATGTAATATTTCACCAGGATCTTTATCACATCATCTGCAGTATTCTCACCAACTTTGCATTGTCATTGTATTTTCTGAGGAAGGTGCGTTCTTTTTTGCGAACAAACTAGAAAGGACAACATTCAGTAAGGCTTTGACTTAAAATTGTTCTGTGAAATAGTTTCTGATTTTAAGTGTCACTTTCTTCTAAGAAATGTCCGAACTTTTCCCATGATTGAGATTTTTTGCGCGCCATTTCTTTGACCTTAATCCTTATAACGAGCATATTTTTCTGTTGTTTTATCAGTAATATAGTTTTTCCATCTAATTTTTTGTATACTTCGACTTAAATACTTTGTGCACTTAAGGTGCCTGCCTCCATATTTTACTTCTCCGCGTGTTTCCTTCGCGACTTTAAATACGGTATTTTGGAAGCTGACCCATAAATTTTCCATGTTGTCCTATATTCCTAATTACTTTATTAAGTTTTAATGGCTCCCCTCTTTGTTATCTATTGGTATTTTTGTGTGGTATCATTGTTTTAATTATAATTAGACTATTTGTAACACATAATTGTAGCAGACATATGCCATTATCTGTTTTGTGTTCTTTACCATGTCGGCCCGACACTTTATCCACCTTCTCCAGCTTGATACCAACTTCTGCATTGAAATATATATTAGCAGTTGCTATGTCGTCAATTGTGCTCTGAAGTTTTTCAAAGAACGTATTTTGTTTCTGCGTTATCGACATCGCTAGGAGCATAAAACATTTCCAGAGTTTCTATTACAGCTTCTTCTTTATTTTGATACACTGTATTCTCAAGTTAACAAATTGGAAATTGTGTGTTCTATTTCTTTGCCAACCATAGTCCCAAGGTGGCACTTGCTATTTTGGTACTCCCCAATTAATAAGCATAAGCTGTTTTTCAATTACTCGCATTCCTTTTCTGTGGTATTTAATTTGTTTCCTTATATCATCAACAAGTTCTTCCTATTACCCGTCCTGCTTTGCCATCACGTCGGTTATCTGTTTATCGGGTTCTTTTTTTTCTTTGCAGGTTTTTAGGTTTAATTTTGTGTCGTTTAGAGAAGTCATGAATTGATCCACTGACTCCTATTCTGGTTGGAAGGGCTTCTCCCAATTAGGATTCCCAAAATTTACCCCTCCTTAGGTTTTGGCATTGGATGACTTCTTGACATCTGACACTATGTCAGAGTCAAGACTGAATTTTTATTTACAATAAAAAAAGTCCATTTTAAGTTAAACGCCAACGGCAGTATTAAAAAAATCTTAATTTAGGTTTTAAATACATTTTAGCTAAAAAACACATTTTAAGCTTAAAATATTTTTTTAAATTTCATATTCATAACTACAATATTTTTTTAAGGATTTTTAAAATTTTTCTTTTGGCAACTCTATTAATTTTATTTGTCATTTAAGTCATGGTGATGTAAAACAATGGTTATAAGCTCATAAATAAATCTTCTTTCTTTTTTCGTATTTAAGAAAAATATTGTTTTAATAAAATAAAAAGTGTATGACAACACGTATATATAATAAAAAAGAGAACTATAAAAAATGTTAGGATAGAGTAAAATTAAGAAGTGGACTTTATTGAAGATGAAATAGTATTTGAAAAACGAGTTTTTCTTTATATGTTTTGATTTTTTATACATCACTAAAAATACAAAATATTAATATTACTGAAAGCAATTAAGCTCAATTTTAAAAAATGGCTCGTATGAATGAAAAAGGACTGCGATGCGTATTATTTATTTATAGAAACTTTTATATTCTTTCCATATAATGGCAATGTATTGATTCCTACAGTTGCAAGTTCAAACAAAGGGCTGTAAAGCCAATAGTTTGTAATAGCTATCAAAATAAAAATTAAACAAGTAAGAGCGCTATATTCGGCTGTGCCGAATCTTATATACCACGTTATTTCGTACTGCAAATAACACTGTGTGTAATATTTTAAGTCATGGAAAAATAACCATATACGGGCATCACTACGTGAAAGAAGACCAAAAAAGAAAAGACCCGTGTCTCCCAGTTTTTCCCAAAGTCATGCACTTTTTTTGTTATGGGCCCCCAAAGATTTGGGGCCTTGGTACCATTTTTACAAAAAGTGATAATTTTCTCAGGCTCATATCTTGCAAACCGTTCGGAATTTTAATTTACTCTTTGAGGCAAAGTTGTAGCCCTTTTTATAAAGAATAAAAATTATGAACATAAAAAATTGAAAAAACAATAATTTTAAATCAAAATTACAAAAAACTTTAAAAAATTCAAATTTTGTTTACCTTTTTCCCCCTGTTCAGGTCCATAGGCAGCAAACCGTTCAAATTCAAGGAAACGGTCAACTACAAAAATTTACCTAACATCCCAATAAACAACTTTTTAGAACATATAAACTTCCTAGGAATGATTCTTAACACCGTTTAGGTAGCGTTTAGGTAGCCGCAAAAGTTAAAAATTTCCCCAAAATGTATGTACATACATGTAGTTATGAAGCTATCTCTTCCTTACGTTTAATCAAATTGCCTTAATTACATATATTGTATCTGTCTTTCGTGTAATAGAGAACTCTAGTGCATATAAATATGTGTATATGCATGTGAGATAGCCTCGAAAAGTCTTGGAACTTAAACAGGTAGGCAAACATTAAAATTGCTGGAAACCCTAAACAACAAAATACATCATACACAAATCGCAATAATGATCGTTAACGGCCTTTAATTAAATTATGTACATACTTTTTTTATTGCTTTGTTATTACTTTTTAATAATTATTGTTTATACCAACAATAAATTACCTACATATGTACCTACTACCAATTTTTTTAATAAGTGAGGACAATTCAAAATAAAATAGCAATTGGATAAATTTAAAAAGAAGAAATTATTGCACCCAAACTTATCAAGAAATCAACTACAAAAATTTACCTAAGATTTCAGTAAACAGCTCACGCGATCACGCACCGATCGCACACGCATCAAGGAACGCAGATCACAATATAAAAGCGACGCGACTCTCACATCGAGGCATTACACAGCGAGACGTCAACGAGATCTCAGCGGTGAAAGTTATAGAGAAAGTTCTACAGCATAATTCGCACACAACATTGGCAACTGACAATTTCAATATGCAGTGTAAAAATATTTATTTCTTTTGCTACATTTGCGGTCATCAAATCAGAAAAAATAATTCTACAAGATTTCAAAAGGAAAAGAATCTTTTAACTAGTGAACTTAAAAGAGCATATAAGTCATTTTTCGACGAAATAGATTTGATCAGTGAAAATTACACACCTAACGCAGTGTGTCGCCAATATTATAATAATCTCATAGCATGGTTGAATGGAGGCAAACATAGTATGAAATATTGTAAGCCGGTAAACTGGATTAATCGCCCAAGTGATCATGATGCAACCAGTTCTTATGCATGCGTTAATTATCCAAATAGACGTGATGAGAAGAAAAAAATTTATAAAGCAACTGTAACAGCCACACTACCAGTGCTTGCACCTGAAAATTTTGTATTCCCTTCCCAAGGCCGCAAACTCCAGATCGTAGGACAAAATTTACAAAAATGACTACAGTAAGTGGTGTTACTAATCGAGATCGATTTGATACCGACTATGAGCCCCAACAGGGAAGAGATGGACCAAAACTAATAACTAAAAAAAAATTAAATGGAAAAACGGTACAAAGGCAAAAAATTCGACGCATTGCTTGCAGAGGTAATATCAATTTTATTATTGCATGGTTTGCATTATTTTTGATTTCTTTTCTTATTCATTTCAGGTATGTTGGTGGAGTCACAAGATAACCTTTTATATTGTAATAAGGTATGTTAAAAAGAAAAAGCTAATGATGGAAGACATTCTGGAAGCAACATGCCTGTGGACACTGTTAGTTCTGAATCAGAGTCAGATTCGGACGACGAGTTAGATCCTCAACTTAAGAGAGCGCGATTTGCAAGTCCAGGGCCATCAACTTTATAAAAATAATACGAATATTTTTTTATAATTTTTTTGTAATAGACAGCACAGTATCTCAATGTTGAAGAAAATAAAAAACAAATGAAATTCAAAAATTTTCGTAAAATTTTTAACTTTTGCGGCTACGTAAGCGCTACCTAAACGGTGTTAAGAATCATTCCTAGGAAGTTTATATGTTCTAAAAAGTTGTTTATTGGGATGTAAGGTAAATTTTTGTCTTTCACTGTTTCCTTGAATTTTGAACGGTTTGCTACCTATGGACCTGAACAGGGGGAAAAAGGTAAAAAAAAATTGAATTTTTTAAAGTTTTTTGCGATTTTGATCTAAAATTATTTTTTTTTTTAATTTTTTATGTTCATAATTTTTGTTCTTTATAAAAAGGGCTACAACTTTGCCTCAAAGAGTTGATTAAAATTCCGAACGGTTTGCAAGATATGAGCCTGAGAAAATTATCACTTTTGGCAAAAATGACACCAAGGCCCCAAATCTTTGGGGGCCCATAAAAAAAAAGTGCATGACTTTGGGCAAAACTGGGAGACACGGGTCTTTTCTTTTTTGGTCTTCTTTCACGTAGTGATGTCCGTATATGGTTATTTTTTTTCGTGTTGCACTGTGTAATATATTAAAAATACCTTTTGCAAGTTTAAAAGTTCATAGAAAACTTTACAAAATGTTAATGTTCGTACACAGAAAGAAAACTCGCTTTCTAAAATCAAGAGTTTTATTCTTGAATTTATCCAAAGTCTTTTTAAGTACGATCCTTACATTTTCTTAAATCAAGCCTATTCGGATTGCTTAAACAAATCAAGCAGAAAAAAGATTGTTGTTTAAATATATTATTTTACATTTGAAAACAAAGTGTCTCGGTGGTCTAAAGGTAACGCGCTTGTGTTGCAGTGCATAAATCCCTGGTTCGAATCTCAGCTTCGGTAAGAACAAAAAATGAAATTTTTAAATTGTAAATTTAAAGTATCTATAAAATAAAATCTAAAATTCTTCTTCTTTAATAAAGCTACATAAGTCAAAAAAATGACATTTCATATCCGAAATAATCCCGTTTACGGCTTAAATCAATCTTTTTTTTGGCTTACATTAAGTACGGTTCCGAACTTAAATCAATCCTTTTTTGGCTTAATTGTGGCTAAAAGTACGAAATTCGTACTTGAAAAATTTTACTTGGAGTAAGAAATTTCGTACTTGATTTAAGAAAAACCGTACTTACCGTACTTTTGACACCGCTATGGCTTGATTTAAATAAAGTTTTCTTAGATAATTTTTTGTGTGTATGAATAATAGAAAAAGATGAACAAGGTTTTAGGTCGAGAGTTTTAAAAAGTTTTCGACATTATTCGTGCTTAAAGGTTAATAAAAGTTGTTAAATGTTATTGGATGTTCTTTTTTCCTCTGCTCCTCTCCAACTTTTTCTCCAAAATGTATGAGTTATTTGATTTTTGTAGAATATTTGAAGTCGATTGCTGTAACAGTTTTCCAGAAGTAGCGTATCGAAAATTTCATAAAAATTGTTAATTTGTATGCGAGCTACCACTTCTTCTGCCCCCACCCGAAAAATTTTTTCTTTAGAGCGTAGGCGTTGTTGTCCAATTACTTTTTGTAGACCATTTGATGTCGATAGCTGTAATAGTTTCCGAGATATAGCGAATCGAAAATTTCGTAAAAATTGTTAATTTGTATGGGAGCTACCCCTTTTTTTGACCCCACTCAAAAATTTTTTTCTTTAAATCGTAGCCCTTGTTGTCCAATTACTTTTTGTAGAACATTTGATTTCGATATCTGTTATAGTTTCCGAGATATAGCGTATCAATTATTTCAAAGAAATAGTTAATTTGTATGGGAGCTACCCCTTTTTCTGCCTCCACTCAAAAAACTTTTTCTTAATAGCGTAGCCCTTGATGTCCAATTACTTTCTGTAGAACACTTGGTTTCGATATCTGTTAAAGTTTCCGAGATATAGCGAATCGAAAATTTCATAAAAATTGTTAATTTGTATGGGAGCTACCCCTTTTTCTGCCCTCACTGGAAAATTTTTTCTTTTAAGCATAGGCGTTGTCGTAAATTACTTTTTGTAGAACACTTGGTTTCGATATCTGTTATAGTTTCCAAAATATAGCGTATCGAATATTTCATAGAAATCGTTAATTTGTATGGGAGCTATCCCTTTTTCTGCCCCCATTCAAAAATTTTTTTCTTCAAATCGTAGCCCTTGTTGTCCAATTACTTTCTGTAGAGCACTTGGTTTCGATATCTGTTATGGTGTCCGAGATATAGCGAATCGAAAATTTCTTTAAAAATTGTTAATTTGTGTGGGAGCTACCCCTTTTTTTGCCCCCAAAAAATTTTTTTCTTTAAATCGTTGCCCTTGTTGTCCAATTACTTTTTGTGGAACATTTGTTTTCGATATCTGTTATAGTTTCCGAGGTATAGCGTAATAATTATTTCATAGAAATCGTTAATTTGTATTAGAGCTACCCCTTTTTCTGCCCCCACTCAAAAATTTTTTTCTTCAAATCGTAGCCCTTGTTGTCCAATTACTTTTTGTAGAACATTTGTTTTCGATATCTGTTATAGTTTCCGAGATATAGCGTACCAATTATTTCATATAAATCGTTAACTTGTATGGGAGCTACCCTTTTTTCTGCCCCCACTCAAAAAATTTTTTCTTTTAAGCGTAGGCGTTGTCGTCCAATTACTTTTTGTAGAACACTTGGTTTCGATATCTGTTATAGTTTCCGAGATATAGCGAATCGAAAATTTCATAAAAATTGTTAATTTGTGTGGGAGCTACCCCTCTCTTTGCCCCCACTCAAAATTTTTTTTCTTTAAATCGTTGCCCTTGTTGTCCAATTACTTTTTGCACAACATTTGTTTTAGTTATAGTTTCCGAAATATAGCGTATCAATTATTTCATAGAAATCGTTAATTTGTATGGGAGCTACCCCTTTTTCTGCCCCCACTCAAAAAAATTTTTCTTTTAAGCGTAGGCGTTGTCGTCCAATTACTTTTTGTAGAACACTTGTTTTCGATATCTGTTATAGTTTCCAAAATATAGCGTATCGAATATTTTATAGAAATCGTTAATTTGAATTCGAGCTACCCCTTTTTCTGCCCTCAATCAAAAATTTTTTTCTTCAAATCGTAGCCCTTGTTGTCCAATTACTTTTTGTAGAACATTTAATTGCGATATCTGTTTTAGTTTCCGAGATATAGCATATCAATTATTTCATAGAAATCGTTAATTTGTATGGGAGCTACTCCTTTTTCTGCCCCAACTCAAAAATTTTTTTCTTCAAATCGTAGCCCTTGTTGTCCAACTACTTTTTGTAGAACAATGGTTTCGATATCTGTTATGGTTTCCGAGATAAAGCGATCGAAAATTTCATACAAATTGTTAAGTTGTATGGGAGCTACCCCTTTTTTTGCCCCCACTCAAAAATTTTTTTCTTTAAATCGTTGCCCTTGTTGTCCAATTACTTTTTGTACAACATTTGTTTTCGATATCTGTTATAGTTTCCGAGATATAGCGTATCAATTATTTCATAGAAATCGTTAATTTGTATGGGAGCTACTCCTTTTTCTGCCCCAACTCAAAAAATTTTTTCTTCAAATCGTAGCCCTTGTTGTCCAATTACTTTCTGTAGAATACTTGGTTTCGATATCTGTTATGGTTTCCGAGATATAGCGAATAGAAAATTTCATAAAAACTGTTAATTTGTATGGGAGCTCCCCTTTTTTTGCCCCCACTCAAAAATTTTTTTTCTTTAAATCGTTGCCCTTGTTGTCCAATTACTTTTTGTACAACATTTATTTTCAATATCTGTTATAGTTTCCGAGATATAGCGTATCAATTATTTTATAGAAATCGTGTATTTGTATGGGAGCTACCCCTTTTTCTGCCCTCACTGGAAAATTTTTTCTTTTAAGCATAGGCGTTGTCGTCAAATTACTTTTTGTAGAACACTTGGTTTCGATATCTGTTATAGTTTCCAAAATATAGCGTATCGAATATTTCATAGAAATCGTTAATTTGTATGGGAGCTACCCCTTTTTCTGCCCCCACTCAAAAATTTTTTTCTTCAAATCGTAGCCCTTGTTGTCCAATTACTTTCTGTAGAGCACTTGGTTTCGATATCTGTTATGGTGTCCGAGATATAGCGAATCGAAAATTTCTTTAAAAATTGTTAATTTGTGTGGGAGCTACCCCTTTTTTTGCCCCCAAAAAATTTTTTTTCTTTAAATCGTTGCCCTTGTTGTCCAATTACTTTTTGTGGAACATTTGTTTTCGATATCTGTTGTAGTTTCCGAGGTATAGCGTATCAATTATTTCATAGAAATCGTTAATTTGTATTAGAGCTACCCCTTTTTCTGCCCCCACTCAAAAATTTTTTCTTCAAATCGTAGCCCTTGTTGTCCAATTACTTTTTGTAGAACATTTGTTTTCGATATCTGTTATAGTTTCCGAGATATAGCGTATCAATTATTTCATATAAATCGTTAACTTGTATGGGAGCTACCCTTTTTTCTGCCCCCACTCAAAAAATTTTTTCTTTTAAGCGTAGGCGTTGTCGTCCAATTACTTTTTGTAGAACACTTGGTTTCGATATCTGTTATAGTTTCCGAGATATAGCGAATCGAAAATTTCATAAAAATTATTAATTTGTATGGGAGCTACCCCTCTCTTTGCCCCCACTCAAAATTTTTTTTCTTTAAATCGTTGCCCTTGTTGTCCAATTACTTTTTGCACAACATTTGTTTTAGTTATAGTTTCCGAAATATAGCGTATCAATTATTTCATAGAAATCGTTAATTTGTATGGGAGCTACCCCTTTTTCTGCCCCCACTCAAAAAAATTTTTCTTTTAAGCGTAGGCGTTGTCGTCCAATTACTTTTTGTAGAACACTTGTTTTCGATATCTGTTATAGTTTCCAAAATACATATAGCGTATCGAATATTTTATAGAAATCGTTAATTTGTATAGGAGCTACCCCTTTTTCTGCCCCCAATCAAAAATTTTTTTCTTCAAATCGTAGCCCTTGTTGTCCAATTGCTTTTTGTAGAACATTTGTTTTCGATATCTGTTATAGTTTCCAAAATATAGCGTATCGAATATTTTATAGAAATCGTTAATTTGTATGGGAGCTACCCCTTTTTCTGCCCCCACTCAAAAATTTTTTTCTTCAAATCGTAGCCCTTGTTGTCCAATTACTTTTTGTAGAACATTTGTTTTCGATATCTGTTATAGTTTCCGAGATATAGCGTATCAATTATTTCATAGAAATCGTTAATTTGTATGGGAGCTACCCGTTTTTCTGCCCCCACTCAAAAAATTTTTTCTTTTAAGCGTAGGCGTTGTCGTCCAATTACTTTTTGTAGAACACTTGGTTTCGATATCTCTTATAGTTTCCGAGATATAGCGAATCGAAAATTTCATAAAAATTGTTATTTTGTATGGGAGCTACCCCTTTTTTTGCCCACACTGAAAAATGTTTTTCTTTAATTTGTAGCCTTGTTGTCTAATTACTTTTTGTAGAACATTTGTTTTCGATATCTGTTTTAGTTTCCGAGATATAGCGTATCAATTATTTCATAGAAATCGTTAATTTGTATGGGAGCTACCCCTTTTTCTGCCCCCACTCAAAAAATTTTTTCTTTTGAACATAACTCTTGATGTAAAATTACTTTTTGTAGAACATTTGATTTCGATATCTGTTATAGTTTCGGAGATATAGCGTATCGAATATTAGATAAAAATTGTTCATTTGTATGGGAGCTACCCTTTGTTCTGCCCCCACCCAAAAAATTTTTCTTTAAGGTGTAGGTCCTAGTGTAAAACTACTTTTTGTAGAACATTTTAAGTCGATAGCTGTTTGATGGTTTCCGAGATATAGGACATAAAATATTTCACCAAATTTGTGCAATTGTAGAAAAAATACCCCTTCCCCTGATCCTATCTGAAAAAACTTTTTACATTATTTAGGTACCTTCTTTAGGAGTATCCGTGCCAAGTTTTGTGGCAAGAGTGACAATACTTACTGAGATATATAGGGATATATGCACGGATTTTGTCCTAAAAAAATGGGTTACTTTGGGTTTTCGCTTGTATCTCGGTCAATAGCCATCGGTCAAACCGATTTTGCTGATTTTAAATAGCGATTGTCTCCAGGATATTTCTAATAGTTTGACACCATTAACTAGTCTGTAGCTTTTTAAATCGTAGCCCGTATCGAATATTTTATAGAAATCGTTAATTTGTATGGGAGCTACCCCTTTTTTGCCCTCACTCAAAATTTTTTTTCTTCAAATCGTAGCCCTTGTTGTCCAATTACTTTCTGTAGAGCACTTGGTTTCGATATCTGTTATGGTGTCCGAGATATAGCGAATCGAAAATTTCTTTAAAAATTGTTAATTTGTGTGGGAGCTACTCCTTTTTTTGCCCCCAAAAAATTTTTTTCTTTAAATCGTTGCCCTTGTTGTCCAATTACTTTTTGTGGAACATTTGTTTTCGATATCTGTTATAGTTTCCGAGGTATAGCGTATCAATTATTTCATAGAAATCGTTAATTTGTATTAGAGCTACCCCTTTTTCTGCCCCCACTCAAAAATTTTTTCTTCAAATCGTAGCCCTTGTTGTCCAATTACTTTTTGAAGAACATTTGTTTTCGATATCTGTTATAGTTTCCGAGATATTTTTTTTTTTTTTTTGTTTCATATATTTATTATTGAATCTTCGCCTGTGGCGAACTAACAATAAGTGTTCAAATCTTAAAACTAGGTATTTAATATAAGTCCAGCCAGTGCCAGACTAAAATTTAAGTTCTCATATTAATTATCAAGCTTCATATAAGCGCAATAGTATCCCTCCTTTTCAGGCGGGTGTGCCCACTATGTTGCAGGATGTTTCGGGCGAGTGGATTTGGGTGAGCTTCCAGCTTATTTAAATACTTGTCCACATAGTTCAGGATTTCGCATTTAACTAGTGGAACTTGTAGATCCTTGTAGATCCACAAGGATCTACAAGTTCCACTAGTTTCCGAGATATAGCGTATCAATTATTTCATATAAATCGTTAACTTGTATGGGAGCTACCCTTTTTTCTGCCCCCACTCAAAAAATTTTTTCTTTTAAGCGTAGGCGTTGTCGTCCAATTACTTTTTGTAGAACACTTGGTTTCGATATCTGTTATAGTTTCCGAGATATAGCGAATCGAAAATTTCATAAAAACTGTTAATTTGTATGGGAGCTACCCCTTTCTTTGCCCCCACTCAAAATTTTTTTTCTTTAAATCGTTGCCCTTGTTGTCCAATTACTTTTTGCACAACATTTGTTTTAGTTATAGTTTCCGAAATATAGCGTATCAATTATTTCATAGAAATCGTTAATTTGTATGGGAGCTACCCCTTTTTCTGCCCCCACTCAAAAAAATTTTTCTTTTAAGCGTAGGCGTTGTCGTCCAATTACTTTTTGTAGAACACTTGTTTTCGATATCTGTTATAGTTTCCAAAATATAGCGTATCGAATATTTTATAGAAATCGTTAATTTGTATGGGAGCTACCCCTTTTTCTGCCCCCAATCAAAAATTTTTTTCTTCAAATCGTAGCCCTTGTTGTCCAATTACTTTTCGTAGAACATTTGTTTTCGATATCTGTTATAGTTTCCGAGACATAGCGTATCAATTATTTCATAGAAATCGTTAATTTGTATGGGAGCTACCCGTTTTTCTGCCCCCACTCAAAAAATTTTTTCTTTTAAGCGTAGGCGTTGTCGTCCAATTACTTTTTGTAGAACACTTGGTTTCGATATCTCTTATAGTTTCCGAGATATAGCGAATCGAAAATTTCATAAAAATTGTTAATTTGTATGGGAGCTACCCCTTTTTTTTGCCCCCACTGAAAATGTTTTTCTTTAATTTGTAGCCTTGTTGTCTAATTACTTTTTGTAGAACATTTGTTTTCGATATCTGTTTTAGTTTCCGAGATATAGCGTATCAATTATTTCATAGAAATCGTTAATTTGTATGGGAGCTACCCCTTTTTCTGCCCCCACTCAAAAAATTTTTTCTTTTGAACATAACTCTTGATGTAAAATTACTTTTTGTAGAACATTTGATTTCGATATCTGTTATAGTTTCGGAGATATAGCGTATCGAATATTAGATAAAAATTGTTCATTTGTATGGGAGCTACCCTTTGTTCTGCCCCCACCCAAAAAATTTTTCTTTAAGGTGTAGGTCCTAGTGTAAAACTACTTTTTGTAGAACATTTTAAGTCGATAGCTGTTATGGTTTCCGAGATATAGGACATAAAATATTTCACCAAATTTGTGCAATTGTAGAAAAAATACCCCTTCCCCTGATCCTATCTGAAAAAACTTTTTACATTATTTAGGTACCTTCTTTAGGAGTATCCGTGCCAAGTTTTGTGGCAAGAGTGACAATACTTACTGAGATATATAGGGATATATGCACGGATTTTGTCCTAAAAAAATGGGTTACTTTGGGTTTTCGCTTGTATCTCGGTCAATAGCCATCGGTCAAACCGATTTTGCTGATTTTAAATAGCGATTGTCTCCAGGATATTTCTAATAGTTTGACACCATTAACTAGTCTGTAGCTTTTTAAATCGTAGCCCTTGTTGTCCAATTACTTTTTGTAGAACATTTAATTGCGATATCTGTTTTAGTTTCCGAGATATAGCATATCAATTATTTCATAGAAATCATTAATTTGTATGGGAGCTACTCCTTTTTCTGCCCCAACTCAAAAATTTTTTTCTTCAAATCGTAGCCCTTGTTGTCCAACTACTTTTTGTAGAACAATGGTTTCGATATCTGTTTTAGTTTCCGAGATATAGCATATCAATTATTTCATAGAAATCGTTAATTTGTATGGGAGCTACTCCTTTTTCTGCCCCAACTCAAAAATTTTTTTCTTCAAATCGTAGCCCTTGTTGTCCAACTACTTTTTGTAGAACAATGGTTTCGATATCTGTTATGGTTTCCGAGATAAAGCGATCGAAAATTTCATACAAATTGTTAAGTTGTATGGGAGCTACCCCTTTTTTTGCCCCCACTCAAAAATTTTTTTCTTTAAATCGTTGCCCTTGTTGTCCAATTACTTTTTGTACAACATTTGTTTTCGATATCTGTTATAGTTTCCGAGATATAGCGTATCAATTATTTCATAGAAATCGTTAATTTGTATGGGAGCTACTCCTTTTTCTGCCCCAACTCAAAAAATTTTTTCTTCAAATCGTAGCCCTTGTTGTCCAATTACTTTTTGTAGAACACTTGGTTTCGATATCTGTTATGGTTTCCGAGATAAAGCGATCGAAAATTTCATAAAAATTGTTAATTTGTATGGGAGTTCCCCCTTTTTTTACCCTCACTCAAAAATTTTTTTCTTTAAATCGTAGCCCTTGTCGTCCAATTACTTTTTGTAGAACACTTGGTTTCAATATCTGTTATAGTTTCCGAGATATAGCGAATCGAAAATTTCATAAAAATGTTAATTTTTATGGGAGCTACCCCTTTTTTTGCCCCCACTCAAAATTTTGTTTCTTTAAATCGTTGCCCTTGTTGTCCAATTACTTTTTGTACAACATTTGTTTTCGTTTTTTGTTATAGTTTCCGAGATATAGCGTATCAATTATTTCATAGAAATCGTTAATTTGTATGAGAGCTACCCCTTTTTCTGCCCCCACTCAAACAATTTTTTCTTCAAATCGTAGCCCTTGTTGTCCAATTACTTTTTGAAGAACATTTGTTTTCGATATCTGTTATAGTTTCCGAGATATAGCGAATCGAAAATTTCATTAAAATTGTTAATTTGTATGGGAGCTACCCCTTTTTTTGCCCCCCAAAAAATTTTTTTCTTTAAATCGTTGCCCTTGTTGTCCAATTACTTTTTGTGGAACATTTATTTTCGATATCTGTTATAGTTTCCGAGGTATAGCGTATCAATTATTCCATAGAAATCGTTAATTTGTATGGGAGCTACTCCTTTTTCTGCCCCAACTCAAAAATGTTTTTCTTCAAATCGTAGCCCTTGTTGTCCAACTACTTTCTATAGAACACTTGGTTTCGATATCTGTTATAGTTTCCGAGATATAGCGTATCAATTATTTCATAGAAATCGTTAATTTGTATGGGAGCTACCCGTTTTTCTGCCCCCACTCAAAAAATTTTTTCTTTTAAGCGTAGGCGTTGTCGTCCAATTACTTTTTGTAGAACACTTGGTTTCGATATCTCTTATAGTTTCCGAGATATAGCGAATCGAAAATTTCATAAAAATTGTTAATTTGTATGGGAGCTACCCTTTTTTTTTTTGCCCCCACTCAAAAATGTTTTTCTTTAAATCGTAGCCTTGTCCAATTTCTTTTTGTAGAACATTTGTTTTCGATATCTGTTTTAGTTTTCGAGATATAGCGCATAAAATATTTCACCAAATTTGTGCAATTGTAGAAAAAATACCCCTTCCCCTGATCCTATCTGAAAAAACTTTTTACATTATTTAGGTACCTTCTTTAGGAGTACCCGTGCCAAGTTTTGTGGCAAGAGCGACAATATTTACTGAGATATATAGGGATATATGCACGGATTTTGTCCTAAAAAAATGGGTAACTTTGGGTTTTCGCTTGTATCTCGGTCAATAGCCATCGGTCAAACCGATTTTGCTGATTTTAAATCGCGATTGTCTTCAGGATATTTCTAATAGTTTGACACCATTAACTGGTCTGTATCTTTTTATTTGACTCCGGAAACTTGTTTTCAACAGACGGACATGGCTATATCAACTTCCCTATCCATAAGGATCCAGAATATACATATATACTTTATGGGGTCGCAAATGATTCACTATGTGAAGGGTATAAAAATAATAAAAAACAAAAAAAAAGGTTATTAAGTTTGCTTGAAATGGGTTTGAAATTGGGTAAAATGCAATATAAATATAAAAGAGTTTGGAAATTTTCCTGAAATGGACTTAAAGCAGGGTCTAACCAATTTTAAAGTTTGTGTATTTACACAAGGTTTAAATTAGGTTTTTAAAGCTAAAATTAGTTTATGAAATTAATTTATTCAAATTTGCTTAATAATTATTTAAAATGCTGTTTACATTTTTATAAATACTTAACTTTTAGAAAATTATAAAACTAACTTATTTTTCATTGTTTTTACTGTCAATACAAAATAACAAAATTTTCAAAACTTTGCGGACGTATTTTTTTACACCATGCCTAGTGTTATTTAATACATATTTATTTTTAGCGTATTTTTGAACAATTTTTATTTCTAAAATTTCCTTTATATTTTATCAGGCTAATTGGTTCAAGTTTATTGTGATAAGATTTTCATTGAAGAAATATTTAGAAAAAGTTTAGTTTCCCGACACTAGCCGAGTGGAATGCATTTTCAGAGCCCGCTACAACTCCTCATCAGCACTCTTTGTTCGGTACTGAGCATTGGTAGTAAATATCTTCTATTTAACCCAAGTTTTATTTGAAATTTGAATACGGAAATACTAATTTGTATTTTACACATACTCTCATTAGCAATTGTTAATTCTTGGGTTAGAACGAAATTTACGGCCTGCCATTTTTTATATCATGGCAACACCTTTTCTTTTATTTATTCTTCATCTCACCACTTTAATTTTTGCCTTATTCATCTCTATTTAGATGAGTATGAAGGCAGCATGCTTTTGCATGCATTAGTTTAGTCTTGCTTTTGTTATGTTTTCAAATTTTAATTTTGCTGACGATCAGTCGTCAGCGAGTTGTTGAACATGTTTTATTAACTTTGCGGACGTATTTTTTTTACACCATGCCTAGTGTTATTTAATACATATTTATTTTTAGCGTATTTTTGAACAATTTTTATTTCTAAAATTTCCTTTATATTTTATCAGGCTAATTGGTTCAAGTTTATTGTAATAAGATTTTCATTGAAGAAATATTTAGAAAAAGTTTAGTTTCCCGACACTAGCCGAGTGGAATGCATTTTCAGAGCCCGCTGCAACTCCTCATCAGCACTCTTTGTTCGGTACTGAGCATTGGTAGTAAATATCTTCTATTTAACCCAAGTTTTATTTGAAATTTGAATACGGAAATACTAATTTGTATTTTACACATACTCTCATTAGCAATTGTTAATTCTTGGGTTAGATCGAAATTTACGGCCTGCCATTTTTTATATCATGGCAACACCTTTTCTTTTATTTATTCTTCATCTCACCACTTTAATTTTTGCCTTATTCATCTCTATTTAGATGAGTATGAAGGCAGCATGCTTTTGCATGCATTAGTTTTGTCTCGCTTTTGTTATGTTTTAAAATTTTAATTTTGCTGACGATCAGTTCAAAAATACGCTAAAAATAAATATGTATTAAATAACACTAGGCATGGTGTAAAAAAAAAATACGTCCGCAAAGTTAATAAAACATGTTCAACAACTCGCTGACGACTGATCGTCAGCAAAATTAAAATTTGAAAACATAACAAAAGCGAGACAAAACTAATGCATGCAAAAGCATGCTGCCTTCATACTCATCTAAATAGAGATGAATAAGGCAAAAATTAAAGTGGTGAGATGAAGAATAAATAAAAGAAAAGGTGTTGCCATGATATCAAAAATGGCAGGCCGTAAATTTCGTTCTAACCCAAGAATTAACAATTGCTAATGAGAGTATGTGTAAAATACAAATTAGTATTTCCGTATTCAAATTTCAAATAAAACTTGGGTTACATAGAAGATATTTACTATCAATGCTCAGTACCGAACAAAGAGTGCTGATGAGGAGTTGTAGCGGGCTCTGAAAATGCATTCCACTCGGCTAGTGTCGGGAAACTAAACTTTTTCTAAATATTTCTTCAATGAAAATCTTATCACAATAAACTTGAACCAATTAGCCTGATAAAATATATAGGAAATTTTAAAAATAAAAATTGTTCAAAAATACGCTAAAAATAAATATGTATTAAATAACACTAGGCATGGTGTAAAAAAAAATACGTCCGCAAAGTTAATAAAACATGTTCAACAACTCGCTGACGACTGATCGTCAGCAAAATTAAAATTTGAAAACATAACAAAAGCGAGACAAAACTAATGCATGCAAAAGCATGCTGCCTTCATACTCATCTAAATAGAGATGAATAAGGCAAAAATTAAAGTGGTGAGATGAAGAATAAATAAAAGAAAAGGTGTTGCCATGATATCAAAAATGGCAGGCCGTAAATTTCGTTCTAACCCAAGAATTAACAATTGCTAATAAGAGTATGTGTAAAATACAAATTAGTATTTCCGTATTCAAATTTCAAATAAAACTTGGGTTAAATAGAAGATATTTACTACCAATGCTCAGTACCGAACAAAGAGTGCTGATGAGGAGTTGTAGCGGGCTCTGAAAATGCATTCCACTCGGCTAGTGTCGGGAAACTAAACTTTTTCTAAATATTTCTTCAATGAAAATCTTATCACAATAAACTTGAACCAATTAGCCTGATAAAATATAAAGGAAATTTTAGAAATAAAAATTGTTCAAAAATACGCTAAAAATAAATATGTATTAAATAACACTAGGCATGGTGTAAAAAAAATACGTCCGCAAAGTTAAAAAAATATGTTCAACAACTCGCTGACGACTGATCGTCAGCAAAATTAAAAATTTGAAAACATAACAAAAGCGAGACAAAACTAATGCATGCAAAAGCATGCTGCCTTCATACTCATCTAAATAGAGATGAATAAGGCAAAAATCAAAGTGGTGAGATGAAGAATAAATAAAAGAAAAGGTGTTGCCATGATATAAAAAATGGCAGGCCGTAAATTTCGTTCTAACCCAAGAATTAACAATTGCTAATGAACCAATTAGCCTGATAAAATATAAAGGAAATTTTAGAAATAAATATTGTTCAAAAATACGCTAAAAATAAATATGTATTAAATAACACTAGGCATGGTGTAAAAAAAATACGTCCGCAAAGTTAATAAAACATGTTCAACAACTCGCTGACGACTGATCGTCAGCAAAATTAAAATTTGAAAACATAACAAAAGCGAGACAAAACTAATGCATGCAAAAGCATGCTGCCTTCATACTCATCTAAATAGAGATGAATAAGGCAAAAATTAAAGTGGTAAGATGAAGAATAAATAAAAGAAAAGGTGTTGCCATGATATAAAAAATGGCAGGCCGTAAATTTCGTTCTAACCCAAGAATTAACAATTGCTAATGAGAGTATGTGTAAAATACAAAGTAGTATTTCCGTATTTAAATTTCAAATAAAACTTGGGTTAAATAGAAGATATTTACTACCAATGCTCAGTACCGAACAAAGAGTGCTGATGAGGAGTTGTAGCGGGCTCTGAAAATGCATTCCACTCGGCTAGTGTCGGGAAACTAAACTTTTTCTAAATATTTCTTCAATGAAAATCTTATTACAATAAACTTGAACCAATTAGCCTGATAAAATATAAAGGAAATTTTTGAAATAAAAATTGTTCAAAAATACGCTAAAAATAAATATGTATTAAATAACACTAGGCATGGTGTAAAAAAAATACGTCCGCAAAGTTAATAAAACATGTTCAACAACTCGCTGACGACTGATCGTCAGCAAAATTAAAATTTGAAAACATAACAAAAGCGAGACAAAACTAATGCATGCAAAAGCATGCTGCCTTCATACTCATCTAAATAGAGATGAATAAAGCAAAAATTAAAGTGGTGAGATGAAGAATAAATAAAAGAAAAGGTGTTGCCATGATATAAAAAATGGCAGGCCGTAAATTTCGTTCTAACCCAAGAATTAACAATTGCTAATAAGAGTATGTGTAAAATACAAATTAGTATTTCCGTATTCAAATTTCAAATAAAACTTGGGTTAAATAGAAGATATTTACTACCAATGCTCAGTACCGAACAAAGAGTGCTGATGAGGAGTTGTAGCGGGCTCTGAAAATGCATTCCACTCGGCTAGTGTCGGGAAACTTAACTTTTTCTAAATATTTCTTGAATGAAAATCTTATCACAATAAACTTGAACCAATTAGCCTGATAAAATATAAAGGAAATTTTAGAAATAAAAATTGTTCAAAAATACGCTAAAAATAAATACATATGTATAAAGAAACTTATTTGAAAAACTAAAATGTATTTTCGGTGCCAAAAAAACAATTTTATATTTATTACTTGTTGAAGGGTAGTAGTGTTTTTGACTGTAAACATCACCTTTTTAACTTACATATTAACCACAAATGCAAACAAAATTTTTGTTGTAAGCTAAAACAAAGCTTATTAAAATTTATGTCCTGAAAAAACACGACGGAAAATATAAAGCATATGACGAATTTTGTTGTTATTTTTACAACTTCACTGTTCAACAGGGATATACGTCATTGATTTGTAAATTTTAGGTGGATTATTGTCTTTCCTTGTCGTGATTGGTTTTAAGTTTACATGAGAGTAAACACTCTCATTGAACATGTAAACTTAAAACCAATCACGACAAGGAAAGACAATAATCCACCTAAAATTTACAAATCAATGACGTATATCCCTGGGGTTTCAGAAAGATTTAAAAATTCAAACATTCACAATAAAGAAAAAGTAATAATGTAGTACAAAAACTTTTTAGCAAAACCAAGACAAAAGTAAAAACTGAAGACAGATCCAATTTGGTTTACGAAATAAGTTGCAATGGAGACGGGTCCAACGTATGCGATAAGGTATATGTAGGGACAACGAAAACCAAGCTTAAAACTAGAATATCTTCACATAAAACAGATTTCAAGGCAATTAACAAACCAATCGGACAAAAAACAGCGTTAGCAGCCCATAGTACCACAACCGGACACATACCTAATTTTAAAGATGTAAGAGTACTACAAGAAGAGAACAAATATTCTAAGAGATACATGCTTGAAATGCTACATATAGTTGATGTTCCCTTAGAAAAGAGACTTAATTTTAAAACCGATACGGAAAAATGTGCACAAACATACAGACACACAATAAACAAATATGGAAAAACAAGACGAAGATTAGTTTGTAAAAAACCTATAAACAGATAAACAAGAATTGACTTTACGTGACGTGATATAGAAAGATATAGGTATATTGTTTATAAAATAAAAGTAAAAATTTATAAAAAAAAGTAAAAATTTAAAACAAGTAATTATTGCTAATTGTTTAACTGTTTTTAATTGTTATTAAAACTTTTAATTTGTGATTATTATGTTTGTATCAAATAAGTGATTAATGTTATATTTATGTTTTACCTTTTATCAGATTATTACCCTGAAGATGATCTGCGAAGTAGATCGAAATATCGGTATTTAAAAATATATTTTCTTTCAAAACACAAAACTTAAGCACTGAGTTTTATTTGACAACAAATAATTCTTATTTAAAAAAAGAAAATACTGCAAATGGATGATACTATTGCAACTTTAATAGTAATAAATAGTTTGAACAACATTATAAGTGCAAAGTACCTAATAAAAAGAAAATCAAAAAAATTTTCTTCACGATAGCTGCTTCTCAGGGAGGATGAAGGGTTTGTACATAAACTGTACAAGGAAATCGAATGTGAGGACTCAAAACTTTATAGGAGTATTTAAAGAATGACTCCTCGGCATTTTTTAAGTCATCATCATAGTAGATAGGCCCGCTTAATGGTCTGGGGCGATATCACGTATTATGGCGCTACCAGTTTGATTTTTGTAAGTGACAATAATGAAAACTAGTTACAAAAACCCTACACAAACTGCGTTTGAAAAGTTTGAGAACATTTTTGGTCCTTTTTTTCACTTTTCAACATTACAATGCAAATAAATAAAATGTACCTTAATATAAAAAGACTCTACTCGTATTTTTTGTAAGTCCACATTTTCGTTTATTTGGAAAAATATGAGTTAGGTCATTTCTTTATTAAGGTAACGATATGTATATTCACTTTTAACTATTAAATACCTAATAATATTAGAGTAAATTTTGTATCGCGGTGATAGTGCATACCAAGTTTATTTTATCGCCCTGGTCATTTCTGTTGCCCCAGAAATCCAAACTAAATCCATTTATTTTAATTTTTTTATTTTACAAATGGGCTTTTAAGGTCGATCAAACAAAAAGATTGTTTATTTATTTTTTTTTCGATGTTTCGTTGGAAATTCCCAACTTCTTCAGGGGCAAATTTAAAATTAAAAAAAAAAAAAACAGAAACACAAATTTGTTGTATTTTAAAGCTGCACCAATCCATTGGCTAATTGGTAGAAACTCTGTGTTAGGTCTTGATTGCAAACTTCTACTATACAAATTGATTTTAAAACCGATTTGGTGCTACGGTATTCAATTATGGGGCACTGTTTCCGCCTCTAACATGGAAAAAATACAACGTCGTCAAAATAAAATCCTTTGAATGATTACTGGTGCTCCGTGGTATGTCAAAAACTAAAACATCCATAAGGATCTAGAAGTTCTACTAGTTAAATGCGAAATCCTGAAATTTGTGGACAAGTATTTAAATAAGCTGGAAACACATCCAAACCCACTCGCTCGAAGTATCTTGCAACATAGTAGACACTCCCGTCTGAAAAGAAGGGATACTATTGCGCTTAGATGAAGAAAACTACTTCTATTATGAGAACTTAAGTTTTAGTCTGGCACTGGCTAGACTAATATTAATTACTTAGTCTCAAGATTTGAAAACTTATTGTTAGTTCGCAAAAGCGAAGATTCAATAATAAAAAATATGAAAAAAAATATGTATTACACTACGTATAAATAAAAAAATAGATACAAATTATTTATTGAAATGTTCGCCTTTATTTTAGATAATTGGGTTACTTAATGCATTTACACCGCAGCGTAACTTAGATGACTTCCAAGATGTTTATCTTGTAATGGAACTTATGGACGCCAACTTATGTCAAGTGATTCAAATGGATCTCGACCATGATAGAATGTCTTATTTACTTTATCAGATGCTGTGTGGTATAAAGCATTTACATTCAGCTGGAATAATTCATAGGGTAAGAAAATATATGAACACAACCTAGTAAAAAAATAAATAAGGTAAAAAATATAAGTAAAGCTGAGTTCACAACTCGTTAAGTAATTTTTACTCTCTTTTTTTTCTTAAAAAATATTCATATTGATGATGCGTTATGTAGCGACTACGGATATATCCGTTCTTAATTATTATTTAGTGTTAATTTTTTGCTAACAGCGAAATCAAATATTTTCAAGACGTATTTTATTTACCTTAGGACAAAAGTTAAAGTTTTAAGCAGTAAAACTCGAAAATTTCAAAAAGGTAGATTTTTTTTTTTAAAAAGTAGATATTATCTACCAAAGTTAAAAAAAGGCTTTAAAAAATATATCACATACATATTTATATTTTTCTTAAAGGTAGCTTCGAGGAGTGTTTCACATAGGGATTTTCTTTGGGAATTCTCGAGCCGCGAATTCTATTTTAATTAATATTACTTTGCGCTTTTCCGGGACTCTCTTAGTAGGTTCTGGAAGATAAAAATATAAGCAAATTGATTATTTGATGTTTAGCAAACAACTGTTTGTGCCTTGTTTATTTTGCTTGTATGAACTTTTCCAAAAAAAGATTAATTTTTAGTCAAATATTTTTACAATGAAAGCATTTTATTTAAATCGGCAATTCATCGCGTTTTCAAAAAAAGTGCCCTGAAAAGTATAAATGCGCCTTTTGGGTAGTTAAAAGGATCTAAATTTGGCTTTTTTAAATTATCAGGATTGTTCTGAAAATCACGTGGTTTTAAATTACTTGTGATTTTAAAATCACAATTGTGATTTTAAGTTCACATAATTTCATATAATTTGTTTTATTAAAAAATTAAAAATATGGTTATTGAAAAAAAAGCAAATATGTAATTCTAAATCGACAGGCATTTAGCTGATCGGTTTAAACCCACAAAAATTAAAAAAGTTTTGTGTGCAGAACACCTCTTTTTGTGATTTGAAATCACTTTCAAAAAAAGTGAATTTTAAAACATTCCTAATTGTAGTACAATTAATTTTTGAACTGGCTTGGACAGTTTTTCACAAAAACGACTACATGAAAATACGGATTTTCAGTTGGAGTTAATTTTTTCAGTTAATTTTTAAGAAAAAGTCAAAAAACTATCATGGGTAGACAGCAACAAATTAACATTTTACTATGTTAGTATTTTGCTATGAACATTTTTGTTAACATAAATTGCAATAAGCTTCGTTTTAGCTTACACAAAATAAATTTTGTTTGCATTTCTGAATAACATGTAAGTTAATTAGGTGCTTTTAACAGCCAAAACACTACTACCACTTCAAAGAGAATTGATGTTGAAGATTAATTGGTTGGTGTTAGTTTTCTAAAAAAAGTTTCTTTATTCTTAAAAAAAACAAATAAAATTTAAAATGAACTTAAGCCAAAATAATAAAAAGCAAATTAAAACATGTAAAAATTATTTTTTTTTTAAATTTCTGTATTGTATTTTGTATTGACAGTAAATAAAATTAAAATTTGTTAATTTATGCAACTAAATTTTTTAGTGTTTGAATTTAAATGAACTTTTTTGTTGATTTAAATTGAAAAACAGTTCTTTTAAGTTACATTTTCAGTTGATTATATATAATTAATTTTTTGAGTGTAGAAATAATTTGTTTGAAAATGTAAAATGTTGTTGCCTTTTAAAGTTTTTAGTAGTTAATTTTTATTTATTGTTGAACTAATTATTTTTTAGTACAAATTTTTGATTTTTAGTTTGGCTTAAGTTCATATAATTTCTTTTTATTAGAAGATATTGTTATTTTCCGTTAATGTTGAAAGAAACTTTAATTTTGAAAAAAAACAGATTTTTCTACCGATACTAGCCGAGTAGAATGAATTTTCGAAAGCAGCTACGATTTCATCATCAGTACTCTTTGAACGGTAGTAGTGTATTTGGTTGTAAACATCACCTTTTTAACTTACACGTAACAGAGAAAGGGATACGGCATGACTGTTTTCTTTCGTTTTTACTTTGTAAGTTAGGACGAAGTATACTTTTCATATACACTATGCTTTTTTCCATTAAAAGTCTCTTTGGCAACACTCGACTAACGGTCGAGCATCATCCATCTGTCAGATGGAATGAAACGCATTTTATTCTTGTATATTATATACAAGGGGGGTAAATTATTTTTAATTTCTTTTTTTGTCAACGATAAATGAACAGAAATTATTAAAGATCATTTTGCACCGTGCCATGTGTGAGTTTTATGCTAATTTTTATTTATTGTTGAACTAATTGTTTTTTAATACAAATTTTATATAATAGTAATAAATTATTACTACTGTTAAAAGAATTTTTTAATACTTATGCTGCTGAAATGTGACACTATTTCGTTTTTTATAACTGAGCAATCCTTTTTACAAAAAAAAGAAAATTAAATATAAAATTAAGTATTTTAGATAATTAGTACAATCAGTACTTCGTTCAAAAAACACATTTCAGTACCCTTATTCTGTAATTCTCTTAGCTAAAACTAAATCCCGACCGCTAAAAAGTTAAATTAAACTACGGAAATTATGTTAGCTACATTGCTAAATTGGTATTCTGCATGGATTATTGCTTAGCTAAAATTTTAATTTTTCGCCGTAGCTAATTTACTATCAGCAGGCTTCTCCTTTCCCACTGCCTTCTGAAAGAGACAAGCACATTCGGGAGCGTTTAAAATGTTATATAAGCATTTCATATCTATGTGTTGAAGCAAAGCAAAATAAACAATAATCAGCTGAAGAAATAACACCACCTTGTGTATTAATCAATCTTGATATAGGTGTTACCTTACTTAATTATTAGCGTTTGTAAAAAAATGTTTTGCGTTTACTTACAACAAATTTACAAAATATGTAATAAAATATTGGTTTATAATTTATTGTAAAATATATACTAAAACATTTCTTTGTTTTCGCTACATACAGACTTAGATATTTATTTATTTTAATAAAAAATATATAATTGAAATGTTGTAGTAATAAATAAAACCATTAATCGCGGGAATTATGGCGGCATATTTATATTATGGCAACTTTAAATGTTTGTATACATGTATGTACATATGTTTGTGTTTAGTAAACAATTAGTATGGTCTTTGTATAAATGTACATATTTATTGTGTTTTTACAGAATTAAGATTATATATCATTACAAAAAGGGGGCAAAAAATATTTTGTAGGTGACTAAAAAGGCCTCACCCGTCAGCATTTTTATTTATTGTAACTGTGTGGAGCCGAGAAACCTTCAACTCTGTTCTACTCAAAATATTTACTGTAATTTTTATACCCTTCACATAGTTATAAGGGTATATATCAGTTTGTCATTCCTTTTGTAATTTCTTTATTACATTTGCGACCCCAAAAAGTATATATATTCAGGATCCTTATAGATAGGGAAGTTAATATAGCTATGTCCGTCTGTCGAAATCAAGTTTCCGTAGTCAAATAAGGTGATACGGACCAGGTTTTGGTGTCTAACTATTAGAAATATCTTGGACACAATCGCTATTTAAAATCAGCCAAATTAGTTTAAACCAAACCCAATTTTTTTTTCATATATTTTATTATTAAATCTTCGTTCAAGCGAACTAAGTAATGAAATCTTAAAACTAAGTAATTAATACTAGTCCAGTCAGTACCAGACTGAAATTTAAGTTCTCACAAAAAAATTTTTTTTAATTTCAAAAGTTTCATCTAAGCGCAATAGTATTCCTTCTTTTTAGGTTGGTGTGCCCACTATGTTGCAAAATGCTTCGAGCAAGCGGATTTGGATATGTTTCCAACTTATTTAAATACTTTTCCACATAGTTTAAGATTTCGCGTTTTACTGGAACTTCTAGATCCTTGTGAATGTTGCTGTTTTAAATATACCAAGGAGCACCAGTTATCATTCTTAGAATTTTGTTTTGACGGCGTTGAATTTTATCGATGTTAGAGGCGGAAGCAGTGCCCCATAATTGTATACCGTAACATCAAATTGAGTTGTATAGTAGAAGCTTGCAATCAAGATGAAACACAGAGTTTATACCCATTAGCCAGTGGATTTGCGCAGCTTTTGGTTTCGTTTGCGTCAGCTTCGCATTTATATAAGGCTTCCATGTGAGGCGGCGATCCAGGTGAATACCAAGATATTTTGTCTCGGATCGTTGAGGCACCATATAGATGTTAATAGTGATTGGGGAGCACGTTCGCTTCTTTGCGTAAAGTACCAACCTGTGAGTTTGTTCGATGGTACTTTGTTGAATTCCAAATCCGAATTGGTGATTCGGAATGCAGTTGTTGTTATTCAGAATCGGAGTCAGCTTGTTTTTGATCAGTTTTTCGAACAATTTTGACATTGTGGGTAACAAACTTGTAGGACTAAGTATAAGACTCCACCTTCGAGGGTTCTTTGCAAGGCTTAGGAATCATCTTTACTAAGGTAACTTTCCATATAGGCGGAAAATGTTCAAGCCGAATAATTGCATTAAAAATAAAAATTATTCTTTTAGCAGTAGGAGGTAGCTTAATGAGCATTTTGTTGCTTATTTTATCAACGTCAGGAGCTTTTTTTGCCATTTAGGTTAGCGATAGCCTCTACAACGTCTGCAAAACGAAAACGTATTTCTAAAGGACGTCTAGCAACAACAGGCGGTAATTCCCTCACGTCTGTGCATGTATTGGGAGAAAACACGTTTTTAAAATGATTTGCGAACAGATCGCATTTTTCTAGCCCAGGATTCTCTTAGATTGCGCAGTGGTCTGGCTGATCGCCACACATAGGGGTATTTTGGCATTCTAGCCGGGCATCACTTTTTATTTTTTACAATAAAGCTTCTTTAAAATTACTGAGTGCTCTTAGATTGATGAAACTTGGCAGAAACATGTATTGTAGTCATGGGCATTAAAGGATTAAAAAAATAATAAAAATCGAACCAAGGGGGAAAAAGTTCCCCATACAAGAACTTATACTACCTCTGAAAAATTAAAATTTTTTTAAAGTTTTTAATACTATTGATATGCAAATGCAACTTTAAACGTAAGAAAAAGCTAAAAAATCTACAGTGGACAGTGTCGTCCTCTCCCTTTTCGTGGGCGGCGGCATAAAGTAAAATTTGCAAAAATAATGTATAAAATAAAAATAATGGAAAACTTGCGCCCAAATACTATAAAAGTAAAATTTTTAAGCTTTTATGGGTAGGGGCAGAAATGCCCCCTAAAAGTAGAGATTTCAGGTTTTATTGCGATGAAAAAGATTTTTAGGATAATGAGTGCCATCCCTTTCAAAAACCTTTTGATTTTATTTTTTAAAATTAAAAAGTGAACAAAAAAACCTCTTTTTTTTAATTTTGAAGGAATTTTTTTTAAATAAAACTTAAAATAAAAAAAAATAAATAAGGTAGCTGCTTATATAATTTTTTGCAGAAAGAAAAAATCAATGTAAAATCTTTTTTTGTTTAGCTACAAAAAAATATAATGTAAACCTCTCCAAACGATCAAAAGTTAATAAATTGCTGGCAAATTTACTTAACTTTCCTGACTTTGACAGTGCCTCAAAACGACAAATTGCAAGCAAAAGATTTAAAAATCCACTATCCGATACAGAATTATCTGTCGAGCTGCGCACTTAAATTTTTACATATCTTAAATTTCCATTTTGGCTTAATGTCCGGCTAGATTGGCAAAATGCCCCTATGTGCGCCATAGGGAATAATTTTCTGAGGAGTTGCGTCTAGACCTTCCAGGTACTCTTTCAGTGATGCCAGTCAAAATTTTTAAGGTGATTCCAAAAATTACATAATTATGACAAAAATTGAGCACAATTGATTAACTTTTTTTGCAAATACAGTGAACTCGCGGAAACGTGAACTAATTTTTACCAAGGGTGTTCACGTTTTCGATTTTGTTCACGTTTCCGATTGAATATGTTCTAACTATTTTCTAACGAATTTATTTTTTTTTATCAATTTATTGTTACTAGTTCAAAAACATCCAAATCTAGTCAAAACTTAACAACGCTTTAACCCTAAAAGTCCAATTTAAAAATTTTAAAAGCTAAGTTTTTTGGGTAATACATAATTGTCTTATTAATCTGATCACAAAAATCAAAATTTTGCAAATAAAACTATGTATATCGCTTATAGATCCTTTTATTGCATAATCTGGGGACTCCCAAAACTAATAAAATTAATGTTTACAAAAAAAATCTCAGAAAAAATTGTTCACGTTTTTAAACTTTCAATGTTTGTTCACGTTTTAGAGTAGTTAATGTTAAATAAAAAGTGTTCACGTTTCTGGATGTTCACGATACTGGATATTCACGTTTCCGCGAGTTCACTGTATTTGTAAAAATAATTATTTCTTTCTTAACGTTTTTGGAAAAAACAGGCTTCAAAATATATTAGAAGTATATCTTTGAAAGGATTTAGACGTGCACCCTACGCCAGGCATTGGTCGAAAATATGGCTTTTTTCAACGAAATTTCAAATTTATTGGCCGAGAAAAAAACGCAAGCCAGTTTTTGAAAAATTGGTTCAAAATTAAAATAACTTATCTTTTGAGGTTTCAGTTTTAGTTAAGTTATTCACCGCCCGCTCAAAAATGGGGTCACGAGGGTAAATGTTATTAATATAGGCAAATTTTAAGATGCGTTTAAGATAATTGCTCAGAAAATAACTTTAAGTTTACTTATTTCTTTTTGTTTTTTGTTTAAATAATAAATAACATTATATTATTATAAAGTTTTAAAATCCATTACGTTATCATAAATCAACAATATTTTATAAACTTTCAAATATAAAAAATTTTCACAAAAAAAACTGTAAATATAATATTTTGGAATTTTTTTAATCTGACCCCTTTTTTTTTCTATAGGTAAAAAATATGATATGTATGCAAATCTCCATCTGTTTACCTTTTTAATGATATATAATATTTGTATATTATTAGTTATTTAATACTATATTAACTGCCCTTAAAACAGCTATCTTGCGTCAAATTTGTTGAAAGTCCATTATTTTGTAGGGTGTGTATATACATTAGCTATGGCATAGTGATATATGAAAATTTTTGCAACGAGATTTTGAAGTGCTCCCGGCTTTTATTTTGTTAGACTTGGAAAAAAAAATACATATAGCAAAAAATTGGGGAGTTTGGTTGTGGGTAAATGGCACCTCATCGAGGTCTAAGTTCATCGTAAAAGCAAAAAAAATTATAAAATGTCCAATAACTGCCGCGCAGTCGCTCCTAGAGTAGTAGAATGTAAGATTGACCCCCATTAAAATTTCCTCCCCAACATTTTTGTAGAACATACTTACACTCTACCTTCACTCCTTAGGGGGCTTGCCCTACAAAGGGTTAGTTTTTTATAAATTTTACCCCAACCGTTCTAACAAGTTTTGGAGCGCCTCTTGAGGATTCAAAGGTACGACAAACCCCCATTGATTTTTCCCCTCGACATTATTGTAGAACATACTTACCTCCTATCTCTGCCCTTTAGGGTACTTTCCTTTCAAAAAAAGATATAGAAATTTGCCTTCTCCTTCTTACTACTTTCAGAGCTACTATGGAGGACTCAAATGTATAATCGACCATTGATTTTTCTCACCTACCTACCCTATCTGCTCCTTTGTTCGTAAGGATACTTCCCTTCCAATAAGTTTTTTTTTTAAATTTGACTTCTGGCCTAACTACTTTTGGAGGAGTCTAAAGTATATACCAAACCTCTTTCTCTGCTCTTTAGGGTCCTATACAAACAAAATTTTATATCTTTTTTATATGTTAATTTCTTTAGCTAGTAGGGCCTAATTTCTTGTGTGTAAATAAAAACTTGTTTTTTTACAATTTTGCCAACGTTTCGTCGATTTTCGACAAATAATTAAAATTAAAAACATATAACATGTGCACATATAGTATACAACTTACAAAACAGTAATTATTATATCACATTACTTTAACACTTAAGTTAAGCTTATTAAACTTTAAAAAACAAAATATTTAAACAAATTATTTAACTTTTACTACATATAACCACAAACAAAAACAAACTATTGTATGGCAGCTCGGTAACAATTATTAATGTTGTCAGTGTCCTCTTTCAAGTTCATCGTATGCTTTATTTTACGTTGTATGTGTAAGCTCTCTTTGATGTATATTTTTTTCTCTGTATTCCCCTTGTCGATTATTTTAACTTCTTCAAAATCAGCTGTGTGACCTGTCTTCAATATATGTTGTGCCAGTGCTGTTAACTCTTTACCTTTCGATATGTCTGCTTTGTGTTCATTTATTCTTGTGTTTAATGTTCTTTTTGTTGTTCCTATATAAATAAGATCACAGTTTTCTTTTTCATTCCCGCTACATTTGATTTCATACACAATATTGTTTTGTTGTTGTTTGTGTATTGGATCTTTGATTTTTGATAATATTGTGTTTGTTGTTGCGTTCGTCTTATAGCAAAATGTATGTTTTCTTGTGTTGTAATTTTTTTGATTTGTGTTTTGTCAGTTAGGGGAGGGATGTACGGTACACTATAAAATTTTTTGTTTAATTTTTCGTTGCAGTTTTCGATGTTGGTCTTATATTTTTCATTTAAGCGGTTTTTTGTGTTTAATATAAGCTCGTCAATTATTTTTTCGGGAAAACTATTGTCTCGCAATACGGAGTAAATTTTCTTCTCATTTTGATTGTAAAATTGTGTATCACTTATTTGAAAGACCCTTTCAATAAAGTTTTTGGCTGTATTTATTATTTGACTTTTTGGTTGAGTCGTAAAAAAATTCATATTTCTTCCCGAAGCCATTGGTTTTGAATACCAGTCAAATGTAATTTTATCCCCCTGTCTTCTCAGTTTTGTATCGAGGTATGTGATTTCCTCATCGTGCTCAATCTCTATTGTGAATTTTATTTTTGGGTGGTATTGGTTGAAGGTTTTTAGGATTTCATCCTGGTCGCCAAATTTTATAATAGCTATAATGTCATCTACATATTTGGCTATGTATTTTATTTGTATGTCCTTTACCTTTAATTCTCTGATTGCATCGTCAAGTAGATCGTCCAGTACTATGTCTGCTATAGTAGGAGACAACGGGTTTCTCATTGGCATTCCAAACACCTGTTGATAAATATTTTTGTCATAACTGAAATAGTTATTGTCGGTAAGGCAGAATTTTAAAATTTCGAGGAATTTAGACTTCGGTATTTTTGTAGTTTCCTTTATCATCTCCCATTTTCTCATGATGTTGCGAATCGCTGTGTAAACCGGAATGTTCGTAAACAATGAAATGACGTCAAAAGATACAATTATTTCGTTCGCATCTAGTTTTATATTTCCCAGTTGGTTTTTTAAGTCTATAGAATTTTTTATATTATATTCTGTTGATATTATTGTCTTCAGAATTTGTCCAATATGTTTTGACTGTAGCAAGGTACTTTTATGGACGATATAAAAGGTCTGAGAGGTGTTCCAGCCTTGTGGATCTTCGGTAAGCCGTATATTCTTGGTGCTGTTGGAGCTGGACAACTGAGCTGTTGTTTTTTCCACAAATCTATATATCCACATTTGTACAAGTCTGCAACGATGTTGTTGTTGGTTCTTTGTAGTTTAGTCGTTGGGTCTGGGGCCAAATCGTCGCATTCGATTCGAATCGAAATTAAAAAATCCTTATTAGAATTCCTATACTTAAAGCATTGACAACTCGATCGATCGAGTAAAATTTCGATTCGAATCGAATGCGATGATTTGGCCCCTGTTCTTAAAACTTTGTACGTATTTTTGTCTTCCAGTAGTGCTTTCATTTTCCTTTCGTAAGTATCCCTGTACAATGCTACTGTCTTATTACCTTTATCAGCTTGAATAATAACTATTTCACTGTTTCTATTTAGAAATTGTTTTGTTTTCTCAAAGGCCGTCAATATGTATTTTTCCCTCGGTGTATTTCTGATTTTCCTTTTAAATGTCACAATTCTGTTGGCTAGCTTTGACCGAGCTATATCCTTTTCTTCGTCTGTGTTATCATTTATGTCTCTAATGCAGTGCTCAATATCCGTGATTATGTCTATTGGTGAAAAATTGCGTGCATTTATGGGTAAAGCAAATTTTTTACCTAAAGATAAAATCCATTTGCACTCTACTGGAATGTTTACGTCAGTTTGGTTTTCAAACCATCGATCATTAAATGTAAACCCTAATGATTTAAAATGGTTTTCTTTCAGTGTAGTTATTTTATTGTTATGGGTTTCTTCAATTTTCTTTTTTATGTGTTTAATTCTGTTCATTTGTTTGTCAACAAACCTATCGTACTCTGTTGTTGTCAGTATGTTTTTCATCCCAGTTTTAAGTTGAAAAAATTTCTTTTTATAATTTTAATATTTGTGTTAGTCTGTGAAATTTCCAAATTCAATACCTTCGTGTGAAAGTTTTGTAATATTTTGTTTAATTGTCCCTTAATCGTCTGGCATTCAAAAAGTTTGGTTATGTGTGCTGTGCTGTTTTTGGTGTGTTTGGGTGTTATACCATAACTTCTACAGGTTAATAAAAACTTTAGTCTTTCTTGCTGTTGTGCCAGTTTTTTATGTTGATTACAGTATTCTTTCATCGTCCTACAAGTTTCGATATCATATTTAAAATTTATATGTTTAAAAAAGTCCTTTATTTTTAATTTGTGGTGATTTTGTGGTTGTTGTTGTTTTCAGTTAAATATCAAAATTATTTCGGCAGGCTATCGGACGTTATTTGTTATTTAGAATATGTTTGGCCAATATTTTATGATTTTTATATGTTAATTTCTTTAGCTAGTAGGGCCTAATTTCTTGTGTGTAAATAAAAACTTGTTTTTTTACAATTTTGCCAACGTTTCGTCGATTTTTTGTCGACTTCCTCAGGGCTTTGTCTATTTTATTGAAAACAAATAATTAAAATTAAAAACATATAACATGTGCACATATAGTATACAACTTACAAAACAGTAATTATTATATCACATTACTTTAACACTTAAGTTAAGCTTATTAAACATTAAAAAACAAAATATTTAAACAAATTATTTAACTTTTACTACATATAAACACAAACAAAAACAAACTATTGTATGGCAGCTCGGTAACAATTATTAATGTTGTCAGTGTCCTCTTTCAAGTTCATCGTATGCTTTATTTTACGTTGTATGTGTAAGCTCTCTTTGATGTATCTTTTTTTTCTCCTTGTCGATTATTTTAACTTCTTCAAAATCAGCTGTGTGACCTGTCTTCAATATATGTTGTGCCAGTGCTGTTAACTCTTTACCTTTCGATATGTCTGCTTTGTGAATGAGAATAAGAGAACATAGGGTTGTATGTGAATTTAGTTCGGTCTAAACAATAAGAAATATGAATAGAATTCCAGTATTCAAATTCTAAATAATTAAAGTTTGTTTAAAAAGAAATAATCAACATTTAGCTTACAGTAGTACCGAATAGAAAGAGTGCTGACGAGAAATCGTAGCTGATTTCGAAAATGCATTACACTCGGCTAGTATCGGAATTACTAAATTTTTAATAAAAGTTTCCATTCTAAGCTATCACATTTTTAATAATGAACTCAAGCCGAATAAATAGACATGATAATAAGATATAAATAAGTTATTTTAATTTTGTTTATAGTAAGTATAAACCAATGTAAAAACAAAAACGCGAATTTTTAATATAAAAAGCTTAACTTTTAATTTAAAAACAAAAAAACTTGTATTATTAATTTAAAAATGTTCAGTTCTTATTATACCCTTCACATAAGTGATAAGGGTATATAGTTGTTTGTCATTCTGTTTGTAATTTTTTTATTATCCATTTGCGACCCCATTTATTATGGATCCTTATAGATAGGGAAGTCAATATAGCCATGTCCGTCTGTCACTCTGTACGTCTGTTGAAATCAAGTCTCCAGAGCCTATTTTAGCACTACGGACCAGTTGTGCGATTCAGTATCTTTTAACCATTCGACAATCGTCATATTTAGCGACAGAAATTATTGTTTGCTGCTACGGTAAGGTGATTCACTAAGACGTTTTTAACGATAGTGGACAAGTTGATTTTTGTTTGTATTTTATTAGTTGTAAAATAAATTTTAGCAAAGCGAAAATCATAAATATAGTAAAAATAATATAAAATATACAAAATAACCTTTTGTCGATACAACTAACAACACAAAAATTATTGCCGTTAAATTATCAAGTATAACGATTGTAAAAATTGCTAAAAAGTTTTGCTGTTTACTTAACAATAACAGCTGACTTTAACGGAAGTGAATATCGTTAAAAACTTTACTGAATCGCAAAATCGTTATACTTATTGTTAACTTATTTCAACGATATTTATATCGTAAAAATAAGTTACTGAATCGCACTACAGGTATTGGTGTCAAACTATCAAAAATATTCTGAGACGATTTAAAAGAAACAAGATCGGTTCACCTCAAATTTTTTTTGAACACACACAAACTTCATACAAAATAGGTATTAAATTAAAATTGGCAACACTGTTAAACATGTACTTTGGTTGGGCATTACCAAATATTTTAGTAAGTAAACACTTTAACAACTGAATTTGTAGTTAATATTAAACAACTGGTAATTAACAACTTTAACTGACTTTCATAAGCTACAACTTAACAACTGATTATACAACTTTAATTTAACCAACTTCACTTTGCCAAGGAATGAGAAAAACTTTTCTCGCCGACGTTTACGACTATATTGTTGACGCTTTCTTCTCCTTCTTCTTGTACGTCGCTACTCTAGAACGTTGCCACCTTGAGCTGTATTAACCCTTAAGCACCTTTACACTCGGTCATCCTGATCTTCATCGGTCTCCGATGAAAGAACTTCTTCGCCGTCCGTATTTTTCCATGGCTTCACGAAGTCACAGCTTGTGGATGTGTTATTCGGACCCTCAAATTCTGCGGCTTTTGAAACGTCGTACCGCCCATGGCGCTTTACCTTCTCTATTTTATACGGACCCAAATACTCGTTAGCTAGTTTTCTTCCCGCTACAAATTGAGTTCTTTTGATTGCCACAAGATCACCGACTGAATATTCGCAGTTATTTTTTCGCTTCTTATCATACTGCTTCTTATAGACTTCGTGTGCTTTAAGTATCTGCTGTTTTGCTAAACTCACTTATTAAATGTTGCTTTAGTTCATTATAATTGGTAACGTTCACGGTTTCTAAAAATAATTTAGCTGTTCCCGAAATTTTATTACGCGATTACACATATCTTTGTTTTTCTGTTAGTTCATATGCGTTTGCATTACTTTCGAATGTTTTAAACCAATCTTCTACCGGCATATATTACCATCAAAATCAGGTATAATTTTAGAAAAATTATCTACCGAAATATTTGTTTAATTTTGCACATCTTCTTCTTTTGCCATTTTTAGGCTTAGTAGTTTTATTAGTTCACTTAATTGTTCGTTAGCCATTGTGTCGTTGTTACTACTTATTTTTGTGTTTTTAATTTGTTTGTTTACACTTTTAAATTCTACCACAACTTGGCTGTCAACTTCACTTTGTTCTTTCACTGGTTCTTTAACTGAATCTGTTGTCAATGGCTCTAAAACTGCACAACTTAAACATTCTGTTTCAACTGTCTTTTTGACTTTACTCTTTACACATTTGTCTATTGTATTTGTTGTCACCAAACTTTGTGGAGAGTTTGTTTTTATATTTTTTACCGCATTAAGATCAAATTCTTGTGTGTTTTCTTTTGTACTTTTTGCCTTTGATCTTGTGTTGTATGGTTCTTGATTATTCTTTATTCCGTTATTTTCGTTCATTACATATTTCTGTATAATAATTTTAAAAAATACTACAATTTTGTTGTTTTTCTTTAGAATATTCTGACACAATTGTTTTTAGACACGGTTGAGCCCCCAAATGTAAAGATTTTTATTTAATGCAATTGTTTCACAGATAAGTTTAATTCAATTTTATTATTAGTTTGGTTTTAATTGATTATTTTAAAGAAAAGAAATTAAATATAATTATAAATTATTTTAGTAAGTAAACACTTTAACAACTAAATTTGTAGGTTATATTAAACAACTGGTAATTAACAACTTTAACTGACTTTCATAAGCTACAACTTAACAACTGATTATACAACTTTAATTTAACCAACTTCACTTTGCCAAGGAATGAGAACAACTTTTCTCGCCGACGTTTACGACTATATTGTTGATGCTTTCTTCTCCTTCTTCTTGTACGTCGCTACTCTAGAACGTTGCCACCTTGAGCTGTATTAACCCTTAAGCACCTTTACATGTATGTATGTATGTATGTATGTCAGTATTTATGTATGTATGTATGTATGTATGTTTGTATGTATGTATGTAGGTATATATGTATGTACCAGCGTTGCCAATTCAGCCATTTTCTGGCTAGATATAGCCATTTTTGAACATACTTAGCCAGAAAAATTTGCATTTAGCCATTAGCCATTTTTTTAGCCCTTTTACAAAATTATTTAGCCATTTTTATCCTTTAAATTTCTCTTAAGTTTTAGTATGGTTTATCTTTATAAACAGTGAAAAACGCTTCAAACACAATACTTTTTTAACGTCAAAAAATTTTACTATGTATTTAAAACGTGCCATTCGCTAAATATATAGGTGTTTTTGTATACAAGATGGCAAAACTGTGTGCAAACTTTCTAGTTGGTCTTGTAAATCAATTTAAACAAAGGTAAATACAACTAGTAGATTATATCAAAACTCTACAAAACATTGATTAATTTTCGGTGAAAAACATTTTAAAAGCCAATAAAGAAAGTATTTTACCAATTTTGAATTTGTTTAAAATAAGTGATAAAAAAATTACTGAGCAATATTCCAATATTCAGTATATTAAACGGACGAGCACTGAAATATCAAATTTAAGGAAATTTTGGAGTTCGTTTTTAAACTGTTATGCCTTCCTCGGTCAAATGCTGTTGTAGAGCGTGTTTTTAGTCAAATAAGTTTAATACAAGCACAATCTAGAAATCGGCTTCATTTAGAAACACTAAATTCTATCCACCAGGTTAATTTTTTGATTAAAAAAAATCATGTTATTTTTTAACATAATTTACTTTTTTAATTCAGATACGAATTTAAAACAAGCGGCAAATGCTGTTTTCAATATGAACTACCAAAAAAATTTATTGATTGGAACAAATAAAAGTTACGATGAACACAATAACAAGCTTAATGGTGAAGATGATATATATCTTCTTCTTTTAATAGCTTTTTATAACTTTTTGTTTTAATTATATTTTTGTTATTACTAGTTAAGGAAATACTACATACATATGTATGTAACACATGGTCTCAAATAGGCTTTTGGTGTTTTAATTGGTTATATATTGAAGCCTTTATACTAAAATGATTTACCTTTTTTAGCCATTTTTAGCCATTTTTTCGCAAAATTTTAGCCATATTTGGTGACAAAGTTTTGGCAACGCTGGTATGTACATATGTATGTACGCATATACCTATATGTGTGTTTATATGTTTAAATGTACATACATCAATCAGAAACATATGTATTATTTATTGTTAGTGTTAAACCAAACAATATGAATATATAAATGGTGCTTGTCATACAAAAACGTAATTTGTTTGCAAGATCACTCCATGATGCGGAAGGAAATATAGAAAGTAGATATGCACAAATCAGTTTAATAATAATATTTGAAGTACGAAATCATTCGTCTAGATCAGGGCCGGCGCTTTCATTTGCACAGTTGGCACAGTAAAACCGGGCGCCGAAATTATAGGGCGGCAAATTAATTTTTGATGATCCTTATAAATTTAAATTTTCAAAAAAAAAAATATTAACACAAAATGTTATCTATTAGGATAGGTATTAACAAAATATTTTTAATGTTAACAATAAAAACAAATAGCTAAAACACAAAATACACACAACCCCACATGTGTCGTACAAGTACCAACAAACAGTGATTTCTTTAATGTTCTATGACCTTATATTTAAAACACATCATATACACACACACACCGCACATATTTAATAATATACTCTCATTTCATATGCACAATATATTGTTACTGGGCTTTATTCTATCGTAAGCAACAACAATTGAGAAAAATACAAAATCTGCATACACACGCACGCCACACATTTTTCATGACAACTTCTCATTCCATATTAACAATATTTTTTTACTGTGCCAAGACATATCCAAGGCATATCCATACAAAGTGGCCGCAAGAAAAAAATTAAGAGAGTCGTTCTTTTGCTCTATATATTTTTTTATATAAAGAAAAAAACAAAATCGGCATACACACGCACGCCACACATTTTTCATGACAACTTTTATTCCATGTGAACAAAATATTTTTACTGGCCTTTACAAAGGAACTTAACGATAGTGATACATTTTTGATAATGACCTATGAATGGCAGTTATTTTTTGCAAAATGGAAATAAATGATTTTGCAAAAATAAAAGCGCGGAGAATTAAATTTTAATTTTATAACGAAATATTTTGTAATATAATATTTAATATTTTTATTATTTTTTTTCATATCAAAATATCTACTTGAAAGTATATAGATTAAAAACATTTTTGTCACAAATTTTTGTTTTTTATTTTGACTTAAGTTCATATAATTTCTTTTCATTAGAAGAAATTTTTTCCGCTAGTGTTGAAAGAAACTTTTATTTGAAAAAAGCAACTTTTTCTACCGATACTAGCCGAGTAGAATGCATTTTCGAAAGCAGCTACGCAATTTCATCATCAGTACTCTTTCAACGGCAGTAGTGTCTTATGGCTGTAAACATCACCTTTTTAACTTACATGTAACGTGTACATGTATTAAAAAAAATAAGTTCAGCAATATATAAAAATATGCATATAAACATTTTTATCTTTTGTGTTGTAGAGGATTATACCTTCGTGCATCGAAAGTTCTACCTCTTGGGTGATGTGAAAACGGACGTATAAGGGCGGCCTTTTCAAAAAGTGCACCAGGGGACAAAAAGTATAGCGTCGGCGCTGGTCTAGATCATTTGGCTGTGTGCTTTAAAGATCAATGTGAAGCGTATAAAAGATTCGGCACAGCCGAATATAGCGCTCTTACTTGTTTAAAACTTTTGATTCACGAATGGGCAACTTTGTTTTAAGATTATTTAGAGTTTGAAACAATTATTAGAATCTTTAAAACAAAAAATTATCATTTTGATTTAAAAATGTTTTTGGATAATTCCTCTATTTTAAAACAAGAACGAAGCTTTTTAAAATCAGAAAAAAACAAACTTAGTTCGATTTTGTCACGGTTTTATTTTTAAAATGAGATTGTTTCTGCTTGATTTTTAAACTTTTTTTTAGTGTGGCTACATTGCTTACAAACAAAAATTTTAACGGCAAGGCACTACTAATGATAATTATTTGATTGAAATTGTAAGGGCTTATTGGATATGGAGGGTGGGGACGAGATTGCTTGCACGCTTAGCTTATTATAAGTGAGTTGTCGACCATCATCAGGGATCTATTAAAATACAATAATACAAAACATAATTAACATAAAACACCTAATCCTTTTTACAAAATTATTTTTACAAATTATTTTAAATAATGTTAATAAACATTTACTTTTTAAATATTTCTTAATATATTTTTTTATTTTTGTAACATATCACGTCTGTTTCTTTGAGTTATTTTTTTTGTTTTCGTTTTACTGTGTTTGTCTACTGTATGTCTGAATAATTGAGCGCATTTTTCTGTGTCTGTTTTGTAATTGAGTCTTATACTTGGCGGGATATTAAGTATGTGTGACATCTCCATCATTAATCTCTTTTTATATTACTTTCTTGTTGTAATACTCTTATGTTGTTAAAGTTTGGTGTATGGCCTGTTCTCGCACAGTGGGCCGCTAGTGCAGTTTTTTGTTCAATGGGTTTATCTGTAGCCTTCTGGTTCGATTTATGTGAAGCAAGTCGTGTTTTTAGTTTTGTCCCTGTGGTGCCAGTATATACTTTATCACAATTTATGGTTTTGTTTCCACTTCACTTTGTTTCATATAATAGTAATAGTAATAGTTCTCCAAGGAAAATCATTCTTCCGCAGTATATTATTGATTATTTTAATGTTGTCTTCATGAATTTGGTCGTGGCTAATTTCTACAACTCGTCTTATAAAATTTTGTGGCCGTATTTATAATTATTCGTCTAGGGTGCTTGGAGTAAAAGTTAATCAACCTTCCCGATGATGTTGGTTTTTTAAACCAGTTTAGTTTTAGTGTTTGTCCTTCACGTATTACCTCGCAGTCTAAATAAGGTAGTTTTCCATTATCTTCCATTTCAATTGTAAATTGAATTTGTTTGTTGTAAGAATTTAGAGTTCTTAACACCTCGTCAGTCTTGTTTTTCTTTACAATTACAAAAAGGTCATCCACATATTTTGTCAGAATTTTTGGTTTTGTTTCTAATATTTCAATAGACCGATATGGCAGCTCTTCCATTACAAATATATTCGTGATTTATTTTTATTTAAATAAATGACCTTAAGCCGTAACAAACCACCCCTACATAATTCTTTTTTATGAAAAATTCCCTACAAAATTATCAAACATTTTACATTAGAAAAACCTGTAACTAGACTAAAAATATTTTTACACAAAGTATTTTTACAAGTGTTTGGGAAAAGTACCTACAAGTACTCCCCCCTCAGTGGACGCCAAAGCGTTCAGGAAACTTAACAGATCTGCCAGATCTGGATCTTACTACTTGTGTTCCATTTGTAACTTCTTGTTGCGCATTTCCTTCAAAGCAGTTATTTACGAAAAATGCAGGCCCTAAGGCGGTCAATTGAAATTTTTTTGATTACGTTGCAAAACTTTAAATGGTCCTAAATATTTTGGCTGGAGGGGTTTTGTAGTTGCTAGACGATATATCCAAACATGAGAACAATTATTAAGGTCCTTATGTACAAAAAATTTTCAGTTATTCTGAATTTCTGCTAAATGTGAGTTTGGATCAGTGATTTTCACTGCCTTAAAAAACTCGCCAGGAAGCTTTACCGTTTCACCATACAACATTTCTGCTGAAGACGTACCAAGATCTTCTTTTAGGCTTGCTCTTAATCTAAACAACACTGAATGAAGGGAAACAGTCTATTGCTTGTTATCCGCACATACAATACCAGCCTTTAAAGTTTGATGAAAACGTTCTACTAAGCCGTTAGATTATGGATGATACGCAGTAGTAAAATTGTGAGAAATACCTAGGTTTTTACATATTTCCCTGAACATATGAGAGGTTGCATTCTTTATCTCGTAGTGTACGGCCGTGTCTACGCGAGTGTAATATTGGTAATAGGTGATATTAGTAATAAGTAGCAATCGAATTTATTAATATACGTATATACACATAATAGTGAGAAAAGAAAAACAACAAACTAAATAAAAAAAAGCGAACTGTTAATGAGTAACAGTAATCGTAGTGACAGTGTGCCTGAAAGCCGAAATGCTTGCATTTTGTTAAGCTCAAGCGTTAGCAATGAAAACATCAGAGACCCTAAAAAAATAAAAACTATTTGAACGCAAAACCGAAAATAATTAAAGACAATTTAAGTGCAAGTGCGCCTAATTTAAATAAGGGTACTGAACAAGGGACAATTTTAGCCCAATCCCTTTTCAAAAATTATAAAAAAAATACCGAGGTACCATACTTATCATCTACTAAAGGCGGTCCCAGCCCACTTTCTTCAGAAGCTCCAAAGGTTCAGGTAGGGATGGACCGCTATATTACAGTTCTTAAAAGGGATAGAAGCCCGAAATCTGCAGAGGTTACCAAACCAGCAAAAATTTCAAAAGATGAATAAAAGTCTACCTCAACGCAAAATCGTGTCGCCATATTGCAAGAGGAAAACGATACCCCTGTTATTGAGAAGAATACATCTAAGCCTCCTCCAATATATTTGAGTAAAAGACACTCCAACGATCTTATTAGGCTTTTAGTTGGATTAATAGGTGAAAATAGCTTTTATGTGTCTAACATAAAACGTCGCAGCATTTATAAAATGAAAATTCAGGTAAATCTCGAAAACGCTTACCGCACCACGGTTTCGGAATTCAAAAAATTAAGAAAAAATTCTATACTTACTTACTTAAAAACGCAAAAGGCCTTCAGGTAGTTATAAGGTATTGACTCTAACGTTGCACAGTGGCACCAAATGCAAAAAAAATGGTAATAAATCTGTATCTTCGAAAGTATTTGTCCAATTATAAAATAATGTATTAAGCAGTCGTAGAGGCGGACCCAAGGTTTTACAAAATAAAATTTTGAACTACCCTGTATATACATACGTTGAGGTACAGGGTGCCAAAGTTGACCTCCTCGGGCTTGCAAAACATTTCTATTCTCATAACTTTTGCAAATATCAACCGATTTCAATGAATTTTAGATTTATTTGATGAAAATTAAATTCTAAAAAGAAAACATATTTACTCTTACTTGTTACCTGTTACAGTTTAAAAAATATTTCAAATTTAAAATTGTTGTTTTTGACCTTGACTTTAATTAATTTTTTGCAAATTTCTGCAATTGTAGTTGTGCTAAAAATATTTTTTAAAATATTTTTTTTTTTATTTTTAAAAAGTTTGTTAAGCCTATACAAAAAAAAATTATTAATTTATCTTTATTTGTCTAGCCGTGAAAAATATTCAAAGTCAAAATTTTCAAGGTTATTCCAAAAATGGCATAATTTTGACAAAAATTGAGCACAATTGATTTACTTTTTTTGCAAATATGTGTGATTATTATTTTTTCTTTTTTAAATTTTTTTTAAAAAAGCAGGCATCAAGAATTATTAGTAGTGTATTTTTGAAAGGATTAAGGCAGGGTGCACGCCAGGCATTGGTCGAAAACATGGAATTTTTCAACGAAATTCCAAATTTATCGGCCGAGAAAAAAAACGCAAGCCAGTTTTTGGAAAATTAGTTCAAAATTAAAATAACTAATCTTTTGAGGTTTCAGTTTTATTTTAAGTTATTTACCGCCCGCTCAAAAATTGGTTACGAGGGTAAATGTTAATAATATAGGCACATTTTAAGAAGCGTGTTATATAATAGCTCAGAAAATATCTTGAAGTTTATTTATTTCTTTTTATTTTTTGTTTAAATAATAAATAACATAATATTATTTTAAAATTTTAAAATCCAATACGTTATCATAAATCAACAATATTTTATAAACGTTCAAATACAAAAAATTTTTACAAAAAAAACTGTAAAATTATATTTTAGAATTTTTTTAATCATACCCCTATTTTTTTCCGATAGGTAAAAAATATGATATATGTATATGCGAATCTCCATCTGTTAATCATTTCAATGGTATATAATATTTGTATATTATTAGTTATTAAATACTATATTAATAGCCCTTAAGCTATCTTGCGTCAAATTTGTTAAAGGTTTATTATTTCGTAGGGTGTGTATTTACATAGTAGCACATAAAGTACATATCACTTAATTTTCATCGCCTATATACATATACATACAAGTTAAGATATGAATTTATTGTTATTTAAAATACATTCGTTCCCATCAAATATGCTGACGATATGTCTGCTGAATATGAACGGTGTCGGGTTCCTACACTTTGAATAAATGTTTACAGAATTTGCAGTAACATATTTGTCAAATAAGCAAATATGAATAAAAAATAAAATTATACTTTTTGCTGTTAAGTTAGTTAGATATAAGTAATACTTTTGTGAAATTAATTTTAAGTTTGGTTTGACGTGTTGACGAAAATGGTCGACATAAAATAAATTTTTTTTAATAAAATTAATTTAACCGAATTTTAACTGGGGGCTCAACCGGGATCCTCCATCGTATAAGTCCTGAAAACAAAGGATTCGGTCGAGTGATCAAAAAAAAACAAGTATCCTTTTTATAAGGAGAAAAGTAAAAAAAAAAAAAAAAAAAAACAATTCGAGTGACAAAAACTTTTAAACAAAAATAAAACTGTGTAAAAAATTAGAAATATAAAAGGAATAGGAAAGCAGACTTATCCTTTTAAGAGTGATGAACAATAAACAAAATCAATACTAAATAAATTTTATAATGAAAGGAAATAGTAATAATAACTAGTTAAATAAAACAACTTTGGAAAAATTTTAAATACAAAAATATTAACAAAAACTTTAATAATAATGAACAAAACTGTTCCGATTTAAAATTTTGTTAAATGGGAAAAATAAATTTTTAGTGAAAAAACAATAAAAACACAAAATATATGTTTGGAAAAATTAGTGGCGAACAAAAATAACACAAAGAAAGAGGAAAATATCAACCAGAAATAATCAACACAACAGCAACAACAGGAACAACACCATCCCAATAACTGACTGAAGAAAACAAAACCAATTAACAGCAACAACAAAACAACATCTTCTAAATCAACTTCATCATCAGCAGATAGTGAGTTAAGATTAAGTTTGTTAATAAAATATTTTTAGTATTAAAATTTGAATAAAAACCTTTTTTGAAGAATTATTTATATTGAAAACTATATAAAAAAAATCAATGAAAATTGAAATTAAGGAATTAAAATTACAAAAAATATTAAAATTGCTGTATTGTACTTTATATTACATGAATTAAAATAGTATTTTACTTTATTAAAAACATTAACATTAACATATTGTTTTGGTACTAATACTTTTAAAAAATCATTGAAGTAGCAAAAATATTTAGTGATTTGTGAATAATTTCGTTGGCTCTCTTGAATAGAATATAGTTAGGTAAACTGGATTCGGAAATAGACACTTTATCGGATTTGTTTAGGAATTTGGGAACAAATATTGAGAGCAAAATGGCTACCATAGATCAGGTAAGGGCTCTGTTGGATGCAAACACTGCTCCATTATTAGCTCGAATAGAAGAATTGAGTAGGGATTTGGGCGCACTAACTACTTGTAATCCTGTAGGAGAATTTGAGGAGGAAAAGATTAATGTTACAATACGTTGTGATGAACCACTGGACGTAATAAGGTCCTTGCCGGTTTTTGATGGCAAACATTCGTATGTCAGTTGGCGTGAGGCCGCTACAAATTCAATGAAAATATATGCGAAAGGCAGCAAACGCTATTTTTCTGCTTTAACTATTTTAAGAAATAAGATTGTTGATGACGCCAATGATACCTTGACTAATCATGGCACTGTTCTGAACTTTGACGCGATTATCAGTCGCTTGGATTTTGCATATGCTGACAAACGCCCCTTGCACATAATTGAGCAAGAGCTCAGCGTGATGCGTCAGGGACCACAGACAATAATGACATACTATAACGAGGTTAATAAGAAATTGACGGACTTGATAAACAAGACCATAATGACGCACGGAACAAATTCGGACATTACAAAGGAACTAAACAATAGGAATAGACAATACGCACTTAGGGTTTTTATGACAGGATTAAATCCTCCTTTGGCCGATATCTTATTTTCGATATCACCTATTAGTTTGCCAGACGCGCTGGCAAAAGCTCAAGAATTAGAGGCAAATAAATTACGCGCTAATTTTGCTTTACATTTTAATAAACCTCAAATGACTAATTTTAATAGGCCACAACTGACTAACTTTAATAAAACAAATAATGTCCTGCGTTTCCCTAATCGCAATCATGGGGACTCACGTCCTAAAGAACATTATAACAGACAATACCAGACAAAACCAGAACCAATGGAAGTAGAAAGCTCGACACATGCTGTTGCTAGGCCAACACCCAATTTTGGACAAAGAAACCCACAGAATTTTAATTATAACCAAACACGTCCTTTCAACAACTTTCAACAGACAGGACAATTTAACAATCCCCAACATGGTTTCAAGAGACAATTTAATAACAGTACCCAAATAAGCCGACAACCTCAACAAAAATATCAGCGAATAAACAATTTGAACGATAGTTCTTTTTTAGATCAAGAAACGGACTGCCCTACATCATCAAGGCGTCCACAAGAGGAAGAAAATATAAGATTTTAATTGACAGCGGTGCGACAAGCTGTTATTGTAGTCCTGGGGTTCTAACGAACAGACAGGAATTAGTAATTAAGAAGAGGGTAAAAACCATTAACGGTTTTACCATCATTAAATATTTTTATGAAGCCAGTATTTTCGGCTTTAAGGAAAGATTCTATGAAATTGAGAATCTGGAGGCAGACCTCCTTATGGGATACAACTTTATGAAAAGAGCTAATATTATTTTAGATTTTAAGGAAGGGAAATTGATTTGCGGTGAACACTGCGAAAAATTAATAAATATCGAATCAGAGGATTCGAGCGAAAATGGAAAATTGAAAAATCAAAGAAAAAACCTTTTGAACGAATTGAATAATGAGGACATATTTAATTTCGATAATGAGAGCAAAGAAAATTTAAATATTTTAAGAGAAAATGTTATAAAATATATTCAAACCATTCATTCTAGTATAGATATGAATCTGCCGTTTAGAACGGATATCAGAGCAGAAATTCGAACAATTGCTGAAGCCCCTATATGGAGCAAGCAATATCCTTACCCATTTTCTGCAAATAGCTTTGTAAATAATGAATTGGAAAAATTACTGATGGACGAAATAGTTCGACCTAGTAAAAGTCCTTACAATTCCCCAATATGGGTTGTTCCAAAAAAAGGAATAAACGAGGATGGTACTGCAAAATTGCGTATGGTTATTGATTACAAAAAATTGAATGAAAACACGGTATGCGATAAATACCCCATCCCGGATATGAATGTTATATTATCCAATCTAGGAACAGCAAAATACTTTTCAACCATCGACTTAGAGTCTGGTTTTCATCAGATTCTTATGAAAGAAGAAGATATTGAGAAAACCGCATTTTCCGTTAATAATGGAAAATATGAGTTCATGAGGTTACCATTTGGTCTTAAAAATAGTCCAAGCATTTTTCAACGGGCCATGGATGACATTTTACGAGAATTTATAGGAAAAATATGTCATGTTTATATAGACGATATAATTGTCTACTCGGGAAATTTACAAGACCATCATAAACATTTGCGATTAATAATTGATAGATTAAGGGAGTCGAATATGAAAATCTCATTGGAAAAATCTAGATTTTATGAGAGGGAAGTCGAATTCCTTGGATACATAGTTGGACATAATGTGATAAAAACGGATCCAAAAAAATTGGAAACTATAAATAACTACCCTTTGCCAAAGACCTTAAGGCAATTGAGGAGTTTTCTTGGAATGGTAGGATACTACCGAAAATTTATAAAAAATTACGCTCAAATATCGAAACCATTGTCGAAGTATCTAGCAGGTGAAAATGGTAAAGTTTCACAGTACATGTCAAAGAAGATAGAAATAAAATTGGATGAACAGGGTATACTTACTTTTGATAAATTAAAAAAATTATTGTCTGAACAAATTGAACTGACTCAACCTGATTTCAATAAAAAATTCATCCTTACCACCGACGCTTCTGACGACGCGATAGGCGCTGTCCTTAGTCAGGATGGTAAACCCATAACATTTATTTCAAAAACTCTGAATTCTACAGAGAAAAATTATGCAACGAATGAAAAAGAACTTTATGCTATTGTATGGGCCTTGAAAAATTTAAGAAATTATTTATATGGCAGTTCAAATCTCGAGATTCATACAGATCATCAGCCATTAACATTCGCAGTTTCTACAAGAAACCCTAATTCGAAAATTAAAAGATGGCGATCGTTTATAGAAGAATTTTCACCGAAAATGATTTACAAACCAGGTGTTAACAATGTCGTAGCAGATGCTCTTTCTCGTCAATATTTAAACAACATATCAGACGAAGAATCTCTACACAGTACTCAACATTCCACTGAAAGTAGTGATGATTTCAATATTCCAGAGATTTCGAAACCCTTAAATGAGTTTAAACAACAAATACTTTTGAGCAAAGCGAATTGTACTATTCACGAAATGATTATGACATTTGGAAGAACGAGACATATTATAGAATATGATACAAGAGAAAATCTCAAAACTATTCTTTTGGAATTCATTAAACCAAACTTAGTCACTTGTGTTCATTGCACACCAGATGATCTTTACGATTTTAAAGAAACAGTGAAAGGAGTTTTCACAAACAAATTTGTATATAGCAAAATATTTCCACTGGACATCACAAATGTTGATGATCAACAAAACATTATTCGGGATACTCATTCTCGAGCACATAGGAGCTGTAAGGAAAATCACAAACAAATATATGAACAATATTATTGGCCAAAAATGATAAAACAGTTTAAGGAATATATCAGGCATTGTACAATTTGTAACCGTAATAAATATAATAGACACCCACAAAAGGTTCCAATTGGAGAGGCTCCAATTCCTAACAGAGAGGGGGAGTTCCTTAATATAGATATTTTTTATGCTGAGGGTCTTAAATTCATAACATGCGTTGATGCCTATTCAAAATTTCTCGTTATTAAAAATATTGAAGATAAAACTAACATTGGAGAGAAGGTTTTGGATGTTCTTCAGAATTTTCCTAATGCCAAAAAGGTGACACTTGACAATGAACCAGGTTTTTTGACTGCGCAATTTAAGTCTTTAATGCAACGTTTAGGTGTCGAACTTTATTATTGTACACCGCGACATAGCACAACGAATGGTCAAATTGAGAGAGTCCATTCCACTTTAATAGAAATAGCTAGATGTATCAAGGAAGAATTTAATCTTATAGATGATACTGAGGTTTTTTATAGAGCAACTCAACAATACAATAATACAATACACTCGGTTACACAGAACAAACCAGTAGATATACTTTTTAATAGGGTTACGCACAATTTAGTAGACGTATTGAAAAAAGCTCAGAGTAAAATGATTTCGAGGAATAACCCAAGCCACATAAAAACTTACCAACCAGGCGATATAATATATGAGAAAATAATAGGGCAGAGAAATAAGCTACTGCCTAGATTCAAAAAACAGAAAGTAAAAGAAGACTTAGGTAATAAAGTTAAAATTAAGTTTCGAGATAGAATTATACATAAGAACAATATTAAGGCTTGAGAATTTTAAAATAATTTTTAATTTGCTTTCTAGAAAATGAAGTTTTTGTTGATACTTTTTACATTATTTGGGGCTTACAAGACAGAGGTTCAAATACTGGACTATACGAACTCACAATTAATTTCAATACACCAAGGACAAGCAAGACTACAGAACGGAAATTTTAAATTGATTCATGTTTTGGAACTTGACGAATATGGACGAACTGTTAACAATCTGGAAAATGAAGTTCAAAATAAAATATTAAAGAACAGCACATCGCTGCCTTTCCTGTTTCATGATATCAACCAGATAAGAAGTCAAATAGAACGAATGAAGCCAAGAGTGAAACGCTCAATTGACATTATTGGGACAGCTTGGAAATGGATAGCTGGTTCACCTGATCACGAGGATCATAACATTGTATTGAACAAAATTAACGGACTACTTACGAACAATGAACGCCAGAAAATTATTAATGGGAAATTCATCCACAGGATAGACTTGTTGACGAACGCAACTAATAATATTTTAAAGACGATCCAGTCTTTTGAAGAAACCCAGAGAATATTAGAGGACTCCATTAGAAATAGAATTAATGTTGTAAAAACAGAAATCATTAATATAGAATACGCCTTACAATGGGCGAAGGTAGGGGTAATTAATTCATTTATACTTTCGGAAAAAGAAATCAATGAAGCCAAACAATTTTTAGATATTGAGGAATTTCCTTACAATAATTTAGAAGAAGCATTAAGTTTTGCTACAGTTAAGATAGCCACGGATTATTCTTCTTTAATTTATATAATAAATCTACCCGCAATTAATAAAATAAATTGTGAAAAAATATTATTAAAACCAGTAAAACAAAATGAAAAAATTATAAAAATAAATTCGGAAAATGTAATTAGATGTAAGGATAAAATTTTTGAAATGAAAAATGATTGTAACCAATTTAACAATTTATGTATTTGCAACAATGAAAATTTAATAGATATAAGCAATACTAATTGTATACCATTAATTTTAAATAGCAAAAATCACAATTGTACGTTTATAAATAATCAACATGTTCCTACTATAGAGGAAATAAATGAAGGCACAATACTTTTAAATCAATTTAACGGAACTTTGAGTATATTTGAAAATAAAACTTATCAATTATCGGGAACTTATTTAATCCAGTTTCATAACGAAACAATTGGTATAGAAAACCAAATATTCACATCAAAAGAAGTTTCAAACTTAAAACCACTTCCAGCTGTACTACAGCTATCATCTAATAAATCAGTAGTTGAAGAGGTCTTGTCCTTAGAAATGATAAAAGATCTTCAAGTAGATAACATAGATGAAATTAATTCAATATCAACCAAAGGTTTCGTAATGTTCTCCACAAATATCAGTCTGTCTATTTTGGTAATAGCTATAATTTGTTTAATATTCTTCAAACTAAAATCAAAACCAAATTCTGATATAAATGTCATAACAATGGTTAAGGAAGAAGTCGAACGAAAAGATAATCCAAGTTTTCAAGAATCCAATAGAAGATTCTGTAGCATTAATGAATTACCAACTGTTTAACAATCGGGACGATTGATCTTAGAAGGGGAGGAGTTAAGATATGAATTTATTGTTATTTAAAATACATTCGTTCCCATCAAATATGCTGACGATATGTCTGCTGAATATGAACGGTGTCGGGTTCCTACACTTTGAATAAATGTTTACAGAATTTGCAGTAACATATTTGTCAAATAAGCAAATATGAATAAAAAATAAAATTATACTTTTTGCTGTTAAGTTAGTTAGATATAAGTAATACTTTTGTGAAATTAATTTTAAGTTTGGTTTGACGTGTTGACGAAAATGGTCGACATAAAATAAATTTTTTTTAATAAAATTAATTTAACCGAATTTTAACTTACATACATACATACGTACATATGTATGTAATGTTTATAAAATTTTCCTCTAAATTATTATGTATTTTGTTATTGATATAAGAGTTTGGGATTTCTGATTCATATATATGTGCCATATATCCATACCTCTTGTAGGCGAAAGCAGGGCAAAAAGCAGAATTCCCAACTGCATATTGACTCATTTCAGTTATCAAAATTTTAGCCCATGAAGAAAATTTTGTATTCAATAACTAAATATCCTTTTTTAAAACCATTTAATTTTTTGTTAAAGTATTTAATAATATTGTGTTTGATTACTCTAGTAGTTGATACAATTGTTTTTTTTGTATGTATAGGTATATTAAAACTATTAAATATAAATATGTTTTATTTTTTGTTTTTTCTTTAAGCGGCTGTAATTTTTCTGGGTAATATAAGATGTATCTCATTGCCTTTTTAAATTTTGTTATGATTATTGTGGGTTTTTCCACACATTATAGGAAAGAATATTTTTGTATTGCATTGGTCTTTACTACCTGACATAGCATGAACCTAATAGTTCGTATTTTGAGGTATTTATACCACTGATGCAAATTGAAATGATTTATTCAATTCACACATTAGAGGAAAGAATATTTTTGTATTGCATTGGTATTTACTACCTGACATAACCTTGTTGGAAAAAATACAACCTTACTTTACAATCCAATTGCATACAACTCTAAATAGTTTAAAACAGTCAATATATGACACTTATTTTTTATTCTCTTTTCTGTACTTATTCAAACCACATGTTTAATAAATTGAATTATTATATTTTGAATTAAAAACTTTAGTAATCCACTTAATTGGTTAAATCTGGGTACTACGTGAATTTCCATATTCTGTATTGAGAATCTACAGAAAATATCTAACAAAGGTTATGGGCCCAGAATCTCAGATACAAAAGCGGTATATTTAAAAGTTTGAGGTTAAGTACAGAGTCGAAAGGTGTTGTAGCTCTGAAGTTTTTCTGAATCTTAGCAAAGCAGGAGAATGGCCACAGGAGTTGCTTGTATTGAAAAGTTGGGCGGTGACAATTACGCTACTTGGTGCATTCAGGTAAAGAGTCTGTTAATAACGTTAGACTTGTGGGATACTGTCACTGAAAATTGCCCGGTAGAGGAAGTAATGAAAAGTAAATGGATAGTAAATGACTCCAAGGCACTTGCCACTATAACGTTAAGCGTCAAACCTAGTGAATTAATTCACATTAAAAATTGTACTACGGCAAAAAGTGCATGGACAACGTTGAGTTCATTATATAAAGCAGATACAGCTTCGAGAAAAGTTAATTTGTTTAAGAAACTGGTAAGGTTTAAATTTAATGCCAGTCAAAAATTTGCTTCACAAATAAACGAGTTTAGTTCTATTGTTGATGAACTAAAAGAAGCTAACATTGCCTTACACGATGATTTTTTATCAATTCTACTTTTATGCAGTCTTCCTGATGAGATGGAAAGCTTTGTTATTGCAATTGAGAGTAGAGACCATTTACCCAGGTATGACAAACTAACGGCAAAAATTTTTGAAGAAGAATTACGGCAAAATAATAAGAATAGTTACCCAAATGAAACAGTTTTCTCTGCAAATACAAAGAATGAACATAAAAGGAACAAAAAGCTTTACAACAAAAGCAACAACCAACGTCCGAATCGGGTAAAAGTTGATCAACCTGAAAAGAAGTTGTACGATAGTAATAACATTAAATGTTATCGTTGCGGCAAAAGAGGGCACATTCGGTCTCAATGTAAAGACAATGAAAAAGAGTTTGCGTGTTCATTACATGAAGATGTTGACAAAAATGGTTTACGTTTAACAGAGGTTTTTATACTCGACAGCGGCGCGACGTCACATATGTGTAGAACAAAAGAGTACTTTTCGCAGTTAAGAGAATCAAAACAGATGATAATATTAGCATCAGGTGAGAGCGTAAGCGCTGAAGGTGTTGGTGAAGTTCGAATTAAAACAGAATTTTGTAAGCTCACTTTACATAATGTTTGGTATGTTCCAAAGTTGCACTCAAATTTTATTTCTATTAACAAAATTTTAAAAGCTGGTCATTCTGTTAACTTTGTAAACAATAAAGCTTTAATGACAAGTAAAAAAGAAGATAATATTTTGACAGCAGTTTTAAATGAAGGAGTGTTTATTGCGAAAGTGAAGATAATAAAAGAAATTGAAAGTATTAATTCTGTTTGTGATGAAACAATAGTAAAAAGGTGGCATGACAGATTTGGACACATCAATATAAATGATTAATGCAAATTGTCAGCCAAAAAGATGGTAAAAGGCTTAAATATAAGTATGCCACACAAACTTGATTGTTTAACATGTGCTGTAAATAAAATTTCTGCTAAGCCGTACCCAAATTATGGTAATGTTCAAACAACTGATTTGTTAGAGGTGGTGCATACAGACCTTTGTGGACCAATTGCAATAAAAAGCATTGGTGGTTCGTCATATTTTATGACCATTATAGATGACTATTCTAGGTACATAACGACATTTTTTCTAAAAAACAAAAGTGATGCATATAAAGCGTTTGTTAATTTTGCTGCGATTGCGGTTTGCCACAAAGTTTATGGGGTGAAGCCGTATACACGGCCACATATTTGAAAAACAGATCACCAACGAAAGTTCTGGGCGAAATTACACCATACGAAAGATGGGCAGGTAAGCAGCCGTCTGTTTTTCACTTTAAAACGTTTGGTTGTGACGCCGTCGTACTAAATAAAGGCCCCAAACCAAAAGGCAGTAAATTTTTACCAAAAGGTGTTAAATTGAAATTTGTTGGATACCAACTACATACCAAAGGTTATCGTTTATATGACCCGAATACACGAAAAATTGTTACAGCCCGTGATGTCATATTTTTTGAAGACTCGTTTGAACAAAAAGAATTACCTGATAAACAGGAGATGTTCTACTTTAATATATTTAACGAAAAATCAAACAGCGATGATAGTTCTACAACAGAAGGCGAAATCCAAAATAAGCAACAAGTTAAAGAAATTGTATCATCCAGTGGAGACGAAGAGGTGAGTGAGTCTAGTAGTGAAACTGAAAAAGAAGACGTAACTGTAGTTAGTAACAAAAGAAAAAGAGGCAGACCAAAAAAGGTTAAAACTGGTGAAAAAGGAAGACCTCGAAAAGTCTATGTTACAGAAAACGGCCCCGAAATGATAAATTCTGTAATTGAAAACCCAACATCTGTAAATGAAGCATTAAACTCAGAAGACAAAGAGAACTGGAAAGCAGCTATGCAGTCAGAATATAACTCTTTACTTTACAATAAAACCTGAAACTTAGTTGAGAGGCCTTGTAACAAAAATATAATAGGTTGCAAATGGGTGTTTGTGGTAAAGCGTTCGTCAGATGGTGCCATAGAAAAATACAAAGCCAGATTAGTCGCGCAAGGTTGTTCGCAGAAATTTAACATCGACTACCGAGAAACATTCGCACCAGTAGTAAGGCATGCTACTATTCGTTTATTGTTGGCGTTAGCCGTTAGGTACAAATTATTAGTTAACCACATCGACATAGAGTCAGCTTATTTAAATGGAGAGTTACAAGACGATGTATACATGATGCAGCCAAAAATGTTTGAAGCTAAGCATCATCCAAACAAAGTTTGTAAGCTCAATAAAGCCCTGTACGGTGTGAAACAGGCGGGCCGTGAATGGAATAAAAAGGTCGATGAAATTCTTAGAGGAATTGGTTTTAAAAGGTGTAAATCCGACACCTGTGTTTATGTTAAACAAAAGGAAAACAGCATATGTTTTATTGCCATTTATGTCGACGATATGCTGGTGGCGTCTTTAAGTGAGCGAGAAATGCAGAATATAATTGAGAACCTTAACAAGCAAGTAAATGCTGTTGACAAAGGCCCTATTTCATTTTATTTGGGAATGGAAATTAGTCGAGATGACCCAAGAGGTAATATTACTATTCACCAAAAACAGTATACTGAAAACCTTTTAGAGAGGTGGGGTATGTCTAACTGCAAACCAGCAGCTACTCCATGGCCTAGTGGAACTGTATTGCAAAAGTGTGAAAACGACTGTAATGACTTGGAAACAACAAGATATCAAAGCTTGATTGGAGCATTAATGTACCTCGCGGTTATATCGAGACCAGATTTAATGCACGTAGTATCAAAACTAGCACAGTTTAATACACACCCACATGATGTACATTTCTCAACAGCAAAACATGTCCTCAGATACCTTAAAAGGAATCCCATTGGTAAAATAAGTTTTTCTAATAATTTGAACAATTTCGAATGTTTTAAAGATTCCGACTGGGGAAGTGATTGCAATGACCGCAAGTCCTACACTGGATTTGTAATTTTTTTGAACGGAGGTCCCATAGCTTGAGAGTCCCGGAAACAGTCGGTAGTAGCGCTGAGCACAATGGAAGTCGAGTACATAGCTTTATGCCAAGGTACAAAAGAAACAATATTTCATCGTTGTCTTTTAAATGAATTGGGTCTCGAGGATTACACTTTACCATCTACTCCTATCTTCTGTGACAATCAAAGTGCAGCGTTTATGGTAAAAAATCCTACAGTTCAAAAGAAAAGCAAACACATCGATATCCGATATCACTACATAAGAGAAAAATATGAAGAAAAATGTATTGATATAAAATTTATATCAACGAATAAAAAAGCGCCCGATATTTTAACAAAAATATTACCAAAACAAAAACATTTATATTGTTGTAGTTTATTGAAACTTAAAATGTAATTTCTATTGATGTTTTTATTGGAATGCATTTGGTTTGAGGGCGAGATTGTTGGAAAAAATACAACCTTACTTTACAATCCAATTGCATACAACTCTAAATAGTTTAAAACAGTCAATATATGACACTTATTTTTTATTCTCTTTTCTGTACTTATTCAAACCACATGTTTAATAAATTGAATTATTATATTTTGAATTAAAAACTTTAGTAATCCACTTAATTGGTTAAATCTGGGTACTACGTGAATTTCCATATTCTGTATTGAGAATCTACAGAAAATATCTAACAAACCTGACCCTAATAGTTCGCATTTTGAGGTATTTATACCACTGATGCAATTCGAAATGCATTCATTCAATTATTTGATATCATGGAGATAACATTAAAACAAAGTTCTATCTGTAAGGTGATCTGGGACATTTCCGGTGTTGCTTATCAATCGGATAAAATGGAAAAACTTATTGAAACAATGGCTTCATATGGTTTGATCCTCAACACAGAAGAACATTTAAAAATTTTAATAAAGGGTACAAAGCAAGGTTCAAAGCTTCACATTGTTCAATAAAAAAGCTTATGAATAAAAATTAAAGACTGGATGGCGAGAGAAATAGCCATATTTATTGGGGAAAAAAGGAAGACCCCAAAAAAACTATGATGAAGTCAAGGTGAGGACAAAAGCAAAAACAGGAACAAATATTAAGCACACATACTGGCAATGAAATCAAGGATTCATTTAAGGCATTGCTGACACGTACACAGCTAAAAGAAGCAGAAAAGGTTAATGTCTTACCAACTGCATCTTCTAAGCGACCTAAGAGGATAATTGAAAGTATAACCACACCAAAATCAACATCATTATTCACCAATGAAGATGCGTAAGCATTCATATTAAATATGGGATTAACAAGAAATGAGTACAAAATTTTGAGAAAAGCTGCTATTGGGAAAGGTCATGATATTTTCCCTAGCAGTAAATCAATAAGGGAAACAAAATCTGCTATTTTACATCCTCTTCAGCAACCTTTGGATGCAACTTTAAAAGGCGCTAAAGTTGAGATATCAGAACTGCTTGAAAACACGGCCTCAAGAATTATATCTACTTTTAGCGAAAACGATATGGAAAAATGCAAAAACTCTGAACTGATTTTAATGTTTAAATGGGGCTGCGATGGAACATCAGGATTTTCCGAATACAAGCAACTGAGTGAAAACAAATCTGAAATAAATTATTCCTCAATGTTTACGGCATCTTTAGTTTCTCTAAGGATGCGACTAAATAATCCGAGTTCATCATTTAGTAGTGCTACTACATGCGATGATATATGGGTAAATTTAACCCTGGATCCAAGTTTTTGTGCAGACCAATACTTTTCGAATACATAAAGGAAAGCAGTATTACAATTAATTATTATGTCAATCAACTGGAAGAAAAGATTAAAGCATTGGCTCCAATATATGTTCAAATAAATAAAAGTATTTTAAAAGTAACATATCAACAACAACTAACAATGATCGATGGGAAAGTAGCAAATGCTACAACTGACACAACATCTACATGGAAATGCAATATATGTGAAAAACTAATCTCAGAATTTCATGAGAGTTCTATGGTAAATAAAAATGCTCTAAAGTTTGGAATCTCACCACTTCATGCCAGAATAAGATTTTTGGATTTTTTCTGTTTACATCTTGCGTATGATATTAAGTACCAAAGTAACCTTAAACCGAAATATACTACCGCAAAAAATAGTGCAGATCTACATAAACTACGCAAAGAAGAGAAAAAAAGGATTCAAGCAGAATTTAACGGAAATTTTGGATTGATAATTAATAACCCTCTTCATGGTTATGGAAGTTCAAACGATGGAAATACTGCGAGACGTTTCTTTCAAAATCCTGAAGTCACATCTTTAATCACAAGTATTGACGTAAATATCCTGAAGCGATTTAAGATAATATTGGCTGTCGTCAACAGTAAAAAGCAAATAAATGCAAAAAAATTTCAAACTTTCGCGAACGAAACGAAAGAACTGCTCAATAACATGGAAATCAATAACACCAACAATACACAGGGTATTGGCTCATGGCAAAGAAAACAGTATTTTGCCTTTAGGGGAACTCACAGAAGAAGCAAGAAGTAAAGATGTTATAAAATCAGACTTTTCTATACCCGCAAAAGTTCAAAAATAGCCCAAAATGCGGACCTCATGAAATATTTATTAATATCATCAGACCCAGTCTTGTATTCCATAAGAACAAGATGGCTACCAAATATTTGTCTTGATATCGAAACAGAAGATTCCAAATCCACAGAAATCTCTTAACATTTGACTTTTCTGATTATTTTGTAGAAAATCATTAATATTATTTAAATTTAAATTAATTTGTGCTTTATCGATAAGTAAGTTAAAAATTATTGATGTACTTTAGAAAACAAAAGGCTAAAATAAAACATATTTATATTTAATAGTTTTAATATACCTATACATACAAAGAAAATAATATTTTGTAAAAATTTTTAATAATAAAAATAATGTGAAGATTATAAGTTTTAATTACTTTGGTAATTGTATCAACTACTAGAGTAATCAAACACAATATTATTAAATACTTTAACAAAAAATTCAGTTATTTTGAAAAAGGATTTTTAGTTATTGAATATACAATTTTCTTCATGGGCCGAAATTTTGATAACTAAAATAAGTCAATATGCAGTTGGGAATTCTGCTTTTTGCCCTGCTTTCGCCTACAAGAATTATGGATATATGGCACATATATAAAAATCAGAAATCCCAGACTCTTATATCAATAATTAAATAATAATTTAGAGGAAAATTTTATAAACATTACATACATATGTAAGTATGTATTTTTGTATGTATGTATGTAGGCGATGAAAATTGTGTGATATGTACTTTATGTGCTACTATGTAAATACACACCCTACAAAATAAGAAACTTTTAACAAATTTGACGCAAGATAGCTGTTTTAAGGGCAGTTAATATAGTATTAAATAACTAATAATATACAAATTATATATACCATTAAAAAGGTTAACAGATGGAGATTCGCATACATATCATATTTTTTACCTATCGGAAAAAAAAATTGGGGGTCTGATTAAAAAAATTCTAAAATATTATATATACAGTTTTTTTTTTTGTAAAGATTTTTTATATTTGAACGTTTATAAAATTTTGTTGATTTATGATAACGTATTGGATTTTAAAATTTTAAAATAATATTATGTTATTTATTATTTAAACAAAAAATAAAAAGAAATAAGTAAACTTCAAGATATTTTCTGAGCTATTATATAACACGCCTCTTAAAATGTGCCTATATTAATAACATTTACCCTCGTGACCCCATTTTTGAGCGGGCGGTAAATAACTTAATTAAAACTGAAACCTCAAACGATTAGTTATTTTAATTTTGAACTAATTTTCCAAAAACTGGCTTGCGTTTTTTTTCTCTGCCGATAAATTTGGAATTTCGTTGCAAAATTCCATGTTTTCGACCAATGCCTGGCGTGCACCCTGCCTTAATCCTTTCAAAAATATACTACTAATAATTCTTGATACCTGCTTTTTTTAAAAATTTAAAAAAGGAAAAATAATAAACACAAATATTTGCAAAAAAAGTTTATCAATTGTGCTCAATTTTTGTCAAAATTATGCCATTTTTGGAATAACCTTGAAAATTTTGACTTTTAATATTTTTTACGGCTAGACAAATAAAGATAACTAAATCAATTTTTGTATAGGCTTAACAAACTTTTTAAAAATAAAAAAATATTTTTAGTATAACTACAATTGCAGAAATTTGCAAAAAACCAAATAAAGTCAAGGTCAAAAACAACAATTTTAAATTTGAAACCCAAATATCTTTTAAACTGTAACAGGTAACAAGTAAGAATAAATATGTTTTCTTTTTAGAATTTTCATCAAACAAATCTAAAAATCATTGAAATCGGTTGATATTTGCGAAAGTTATGAAGAGATTAAGGCCAGTTTGTGCAGAAAAGGCCTTAAAGTTAAATCCGTATCGAACATGAGAAACAGAGAAAGGCATCCCCAACCATTATTCCGAGTTGAGCTTGAGCCTGGTGATTTAAAATTTAAGAAAGGTTAAACCCACCCTGTTTATGATTTAAAATATATTTTGCATCGTAGAATTGTTTTTGAAGCGCCACATAAGAGATCTGGACCCGTACAGTATTTGAACTGCCAAGAATGTGGCCACACCAAAACTTATTGGGAGTTGCCTTCTGTTTGCGTTTATTTCACTTGTTGATAGAATCAATCCAGTTCTTATTCGATATGATGAACTTTCACAGCTTTTATTTTTTGACCTTATAAAGAGCAAGCTGAAGGGTAAAGCCAAAGAGACAATAGAAATTAATTTTCATGCCAAGTCTTGGGCAGAAATCAGAACAATTCTGACAAATAACTTTGGTGAAAAATATAGCTCTGAAGAATTATATGACAGGCTTAGATCCGTTGTTTTTAGGACCAATGCTATTGACTTCTATAACGATATTAAAGATAGACTTCGAAGCCTTAATAATAAAACGTCTACTGACTTGGGTATAAATATAAGCAGTGAAATAATCGCGAAGAACAACATGAAATCCGCCCTTAGCATTTTTAAGGAAAAATTACCAGAGCCCATGAGAACGATATTAGCTTGTAGAAATCCTAATAGCCTCGAAAATGCTATGGATATACTTTTTGCCTCAGGGTATGCTAATTACGAACTTAAGGAAAAAAATAACCATTTTAATAACTTTGATAACACAGATACAAAAGACAAGCCCCATGAAAATAACAATAAAAATTTCCAAGCAAATGGAAATAATAGAAAAGGCCAGCGTTTTAATAGAAATAGAAAATTTAACAATAGATAGGATTCGCAAAACCATCAAAGCTATGTTAGTAAACCAAATTATAATAACCAGGACTATGTTAGTAGACCAAATTATGACAACAGATACCAACACAACGATAACCACTTTAATAATACTAATAATCAGCATAGTTTTTACCATGGTAATAATAACGGACAACACTTAAGAAATAATATCCCAAGTTTTCAAACTCGTCAAACTTTTCCAGAACCTATGAACATCAATATAATGCAGAACTCTAATAACGTACCTTTACCACAATGTAACTTTCACTATAATAATTCAAATATGGTACCTATCCAAACCTCTAACCATCCAATACAAAATCGTAATGAAACAGTACAAAATTTTCCTTTTCAAGCCTCTCCGGAGAATTACCACATATAGTTATAAAAAATCGTCTCAAATTTATTGTGGATACAGGAGCCACCCATTCAATAGTAAATCCTGGAATATGTGATCCAAAATGGAAGATAGCTTCACATACCCTTACCTTGAAAACGTTACAAAATACGATTAAAACCAATTGTGTTTATGAAGTCCCAATGTTCAGAGAACTAGGGGATACTAATGACAAAATACATTTAATTGAATGTAAATTTCACAGTGACTACGATGGTATCATTGGAAATGATATTCTGCAAAAATATAAAGCTATTTTAGATTTTAGTAGTAAGCAACTAAAAATTAACAATAGAAGTATCCCTTTATTAAATTTAAATAAGCTCAAAAAAGTTAAATTTATTTCAAACGTTGAATGTGGGTTAATTCATATAAAAGAACACAGAAATTTTAAGAGTGAAACTCTCATCAAAGAAGGTATTTACGATTCAAATAACTTTAAAGTAGAAGTAGAAACAACCGCTAAATGCCCAGAATTAATACACCTTACCCAAGGTAATTATTGGCCCGTTTCTCCTGAAAACTACTATTTAGTTGATGAAAACTTATTACAAAGTAGTGCAAATCGTCAATCTTATTTAGAGCAAATAAGAACTAATCATTTAAATGATGAAGAAAAGTATAATTTGTTAAAAGTTTTAGAAAGCTATAGTGGATTATTTTATGGTACGAACTCAAACTTAACGTTTACGAGTGCGATAAAGCACCGTATAATTACCAAGGACGATATACAGGGTGGCCCAGAAAGACCGAAGTGGTGTGAATTGCTTATAACTTTTTATTTAAGAGATATTTTTTTAATTTTTTTTTTTTTAAATACATTAAATTTATGGGGAATATTTTTGGATTAGTTATTAAAAATGATATCCCGCAAGTGGTGGCCATATTCTGCTTCGCACAAATGTGCTCTTTCCAACACATTTTCCATGACCTTTCGCAAAACTTCCGGTGGTATGTTGTTAATTTCTTCTCGAATATTGGTTTTTAACTCCTCAATACTCCTAGGCTTATTAACATAAACTTTTCCTTTTAAATAGCCCCAAAGAAAACAGTCTGGAGCGGTTAAATCCGGGGAACGCGGAGGCCAATTAAAATTGCTGTTACGAGAAATTATTCTTTCACCAAAGATGTCGCGTAAAAGAGTCATTGTGGCCCTCGCAGTGTGCGCTGTGGCTCCATCCTGTTGGAACCATATTTGCGGATGGTTTTCCACGGCTGGCCTTACAAAATTTTGCAACATGGCCCGATATCGATCACCATTGACGGAAATGGCGACACCTTGTTCATTTTCAAAAAAATATGGGCCAATGATCCTTTCTGAAGAAACACCGCACCAAACGGTACACTTAACTGGGTGCAATTGTCGTTGATGAAGTACTCTCGGGTTTTCCGTAGCCCATATCCTACAGTTTTGCTTGTTAACGAACCCATTTAATTGAAAATGGGCTTCGTCACTCATTATTAAGTTATGAATAAAATTTGGATTCTCTTGTGCTTTTTGCTGGAAATAAATTGCATAGTCAAGTCGTTGCTGGTAATCTGTTGGTTTCAATTCTTGAACAAGTTGAATTTTGTATGGAAACAATCCTATGGTGTGCAAAATTCGCTGCAGCGAAGTTCTTGAGAGGCCCAGTTGTGACGAACGTCTCCTGGTTGATGTTTCTGGATCCTCCCGAATACTCTCCTGTACCACTTGAATATTGTCAGCCGTGTGGACAGTTCGGTGTCTGCCGGGACCAGGAAGGTTCCTTACTGCTCCTTGTTCTCGAAAATTTGCAACCAGACGGTTTATTGTTGACTGAGAGGGTGCAACCCGCACATTAAATTGACGACGGTATGCACGCTGAGTCAACACAATGGACCGTTGATTTGAAAAGTAAATTTCAACAATTTGGGCACGTTGTTCAATTGTGTATTGCTCCATTATAAATTATCCAAGTCTTCTTTACAAAATACTGAAAAGAAAAGAAGAAAAAAATTATAATAAAAAAGTTATAAGGAATTCACACCACTTCGGTCTTTCTGGGCCACCCAGTACAAACCAACTAAAAAGCTTGCAAGAGGTTCACAGAATGGCATCACTGAAAACGTACCTGGAAGGTCTAGACGCGACTCCTCATACAAATTATTTCCTATGGCGATCAGCCAAGCAAAACCACCACTGCGTAATCTAAGAGAATCCTGGGCTAGAAATGACGAAGAAAAATGCGATCTGTTTGCAAATCATTTAAAAAACGTGTTCACCCCCAATACATGCACAGACGTGAAGAATTACCGCCTGTTGTTACTAGACGTCCTATAGAAATACGTTTCCGATTTTCAGATGTTATAGAGGCTATCGCTAACCTAAATTAAAAAAAAACTCCTGGCGTTGATAAAATCAGCAACAAAATGCTCTTTGAGCTACCTTTTATAGCTAAAAGAATAATTCTTTTTATTTTTAACGCGATAATTCGGCTTGAACATTTCCCGCCTATATGGAAAGTGGCCTTAGTAAAGATGATTCCTAAGCCTGGCAAAGATCCTCCGAAAGTAGAGTCTTATAGGCCTATTGGTTTGTTACCCACAATGTCAAAATTGTTCGAAAAACTGCTTAAAAATAAGCTGAATCCGATTTTGAATGACAACAACTGCATTCCAAATCACCAATTTGGCTTTAGAAGTCAACATAGTACCATCGAATAAACTCACAGGCTGGTACAGGTTATAAGAAAAGCCTTTGAGGAAAAGAAGTACTTCACCGCACTATTTATTGATTTCTCGCAAGCTTTCGACAAAGTATGGCATGAAGGCCTGTTAAACAAACTGAAGTTCAACCTTACAGCTAATATTTTTAACCTATTAGAAAAATACATAACCGGTCGACAATTTATGATCAGAGAGGAAAGCCAAATAAGTTCTTCTCAACTAATAGGGGCTGGTGTACCTCAAGGGATTATACTAGGTCCAATTCTGCTTTACACAGCAGATATGCCAACCAATAGTTTTACACACACGTCGACATTTGCTGATGATACTGCTTTCCTTAGTATTCATAAAGACCCTAAAGAGGCTTCGAACCAACTGCAGCAACACGTAACCCAAGTTGAAAAATGGGCAAAATTATGGGGAATAAAAATAAATGAACAAAAATGTACCCACGTAACTTTTACTTTACGCAAAGAAACGTGCTCCCCAATCACTATAAACAACTATATGGTGCCTCAACGAACCGAGACAAAATACCTTGGTATTCACCTAGATCGCCGCCTCACATGGAAGCCTCATATAGATGCGAAGCTGACTCAAATGAAACTTAAAGCTGCTCAAATCCACTGGCTAATTGGTAGAAACTCTGTGCTACGTCTGGATTGTAAACTCGTAGTGTACGGACGTGCTCCCCAATCACTATAAACAACCATATGGTGCCTCATCGAACCGAGACAAAACACCTTGGTATTCACCTAGATCGCCGCCTCACATGGAAGCCTCATATAGATGCGAAGCTGACTCAAATTAAACTTAAAGCTGCTTAAATCCACTGGCTAATTGGTAGAAACTCTGTGCTACTCCTGGATTGGAAACTTCTACTCTACAATTCGATTTTAAAACCAAATTAGTGCTACGGTATACAGTTATGGGGCACTGCTTCCTCCTCTAACATAGAAAAAATACAACGTCGTAAAAACAAAATTCTGAGAATGATAACTGGTGCTACTTGGTATATTAAAAACAGCAACATCCACAAGGAGCTAGAAGTTCCACTAGTAAAAATCGAAATCATAAACTATGTGGACAAGTATTTAAATAAGCTGGAAACACATCCAATTCCGCTCGCTCGAAGCATCCTGCAACATAGTGGGCACACCCGCCTAAAAAGAAGGGATACTATTGCTCTTAGATGACTCTTTTTAAATTAGATCATTTTATTGTGAGAACTTAAATTTTAGTCTGGTACTGACTGGACTAGTGTTAATTACTTAGTTTTAAGATTTGAATACTTATTGTTAGTTCGCATAAGCGAAGATATAAAATATATGAGAGAAAAAAATATGAGAGGTAAATTGACTTCCTCGATCAGTAACTATAGTGTTTGGAATACCAAAACGACAAACCCGACCATCATAAAAAACTCGAAAAACTGTTTCAGCAAATGTCCTTTAGCGGAAAAGCTTCAGGCCATCGAATAAAACGATCTACACATGTAAGCAGATAAGAATATCCTTCTGACGGAGGTAACGGTCCAACGATGTCTAAGTGAATCATTGAAAATCTATTGCTAACAAGTGGAAAATTCCCAATCTCACTTTTGGTATGTCTTGTAGTCTTGGAGCGCTGACAATCTTGACACCTTCGAGCCCAATTATTAACATCTTTTTTCATTGATGGCCAAAAAAATTTTGAGTAAATAAGCTTTCGAGTGGTGCGTATACCTGGATGCGAAAGTGTATGAATATTCTTAAATATTATCTCTCGAAACTCTTTTGGAACAAATAGACGAGCTGCACCATCTGACATCTCACAATAAACCTAATTTTCAGTGTTTGGCATTGCTATTAGAATTATATTAAACTTACTTGAAGGCTGCAGAAGTTCTTTAAGTTGAGTGTCGTTCCTTCGAGCTGCGCCAAATTGGTTGTAATCTATGGGTTGAATTTGAATAGATTCAATGCGAGAAAGTGTGTTTGCCACAACGTTCTCTTTACCAGATATATGCCGAATGTCTGAGGAAAACTGAGCAATAAAATCAAGATGATTCCTCTGGCGAGGTGATGCCTTCTCTAATTTTTGTTTAAACGCAAATATTAAAGGACGGTGATCGGTATATATTGTAAATTTTCTAGCTTCTAGTAGAGGACGAAAATGTTGAATAGCTTTATAAACAGCTAAAAGTTCGCGATCATAGGTGCTATATTTTTGTTGTGTGGCGTTTAACTTTTTGCTAAAGAACCCAAGCGGCTGCCATGAGTTATCAATAAATTGTTCCACTACAGCACCAACAGAAAAATTTGATGCATCAACTTTTAAAACCATCTGCCCATCGGGAGCTGGGTGAGACAAAAAGGTCGCATTGGCCAATAAGTTCTTACAATTGTCAAAAGCATCTTTAGACTCTTTTGTTCACTCAATTTCCTGGTTATCATTCTTCCTTGTTGTTCCTTTCAAAAAATCGTTCAAAATACCTTGAGTAACGGCACCATGGGGAAGAAATTTACGGTAAAAATTCAACATAGCTAAAAATCTTCGCAATTCTTTAATGTTTTTTGGCAATGGATACGCATTTATACATTTAACTTTGTCTGGAAGTATAGTAATCCCTTTTAAAGTTACACGATGTCCAAGAAAGTCAATTTCGGCATTTCCCCATACACAATTGGCTGGATTAATCATAATTCCACACTTTTTAAAACGTTCAAAAAGGATTCTAAAATGGGAAATGTGTTCCGCTTCAGACTTTAAGAAAATGCAAACGTCGTCAATATAGAATCAAGGCCCCGGCAAACTCCGTCTATAAAACGCTGAAAAGTTTGCGCAGCGTTACACAACCCGAATGGCAGTCTTAAAAATTCGAATAATCCAAAGGGTGTAGTTACTGCAGTTTTTGGAATGTCGTCAGGGGGCACTGGAATCTGATAAAAGGCTTTAATTAAACCTAATTTTGAAAAAATTACCGCTTTATGAACGTTCATTTGAAAGTCTGTAAGATAAGGCACTGGATATTTATCAGCAACAGTGATTTTGTTAAGAGCCCTGTAATCTCCACATGGACGCCATTCACCGTTGGGTTTCGCAACCATGTGAAGTGGATTTGACCAGTTACTGCTGGATGGTTTTATAACTCCCTTGTCCAACATATACTGGAATTCATTCTTAGCGACTTTTAGTTTTACTGGGTCTAATCTTCTTGGCTTACAGGATACACTTGGCCCGCAGGTAATTATGTGATGATAGGTACCATGATTGGATTTAAAAGTATCAAATGGTGTGAAAATTTCTGGATATTCTTTTAACAATTTATGGTAAGTACCTTCACCAGACACCATTTTGATTCCCACACTTGTCTTGTTTACTCTATCTCCACTTGTTTTAAGACTAGTTATACCATCTACCAACGCTTTCTGCTTTAAGTGTGGAAGAAGATGGTAATGACGTTAAAAGTCGGCGCCGATAATTAGGCGAGATACATCGGCAAGTATAAAGCTCTACCGAAAAAATCTGCGTAAACCTAAGTCTTAGTTCAGTACTACGGTGCCAAACGTTTTTATTTCTGTACCATTTGCTGCATACAGAGAGAGTTTTTGAGGGCGAACTACGATTTTTACATGGGTATACGGAAATTTCAGCTCCTGTGTCGACCAAAAATTAAATTTTTTAGTGCTTTTCAGTGACAAATAAACGACAATTATACAATTCATCCATACAAGCGGTCGAAGAACCTGTATGAGATTATTTTAGTTTTTTGTTTGGGTCTCGAATTTGCAGGGTTGAGTACAGTTGCGTGCTTTATCAGCACATCGCCAGTGATACCAACATAACCCGAAATCTTTTCTTTGTGTTGACTTCGCTCTTGAACGCGATCTAGTTCTGAGAGAAGATGGGCGTGAGTCATGAGTAGATTTAGCACAAGTCTCTAATGCTTCAATTCTCGCAACTATGTTTTCCAACTTCACAAAAACAAACATCAATGTTGAACTTGGAAATGCTTCAACGATAATTTGACGACGTCATTTGTCTCATAAACAGCCAAAATGATTTTTACTTTATCTGGCAAACGTTCCAGAAACAGTGTTTTCAAAATATCACTACTAAGCTTACCATTTGATAGAGACCTCATGCGCTAAAGATAATGTGAAGGTTTTTGATCCCCCATATCTAGCCCACCTAACAGGCGTTTGAGCAAACGATTGAGTAATTCGATCTTTCAGTGCATCATTTTTACCTGAAGATGGTGGAAAAATAATTAAATCTTTTACTAAATATAGCACAGACTGGTCCAGATTCATAACCAAATATTCAAATTTTGTTGTATCTTGGGTAATTTCACACACACGGAAACTTGCTTCGACTTCAAGAAACCAAACTTCTGGTTCATCTTTCCAAAATGCAGGGAGCTTTGGTGTTTTAGCAGATGAAATCTCGGGAACATGTAGTGGCTTCGCTGGAGGTGGTGTATTATCTGCTGGCACATTTTGAGGACTTCTTCTCCCTTGTAAATCTCCAAGGACTGACATGTTGCTTATAGGGGTCACCAATTGTAAAATTTTTATTTGTTTTTTTTTTTTGCATATATTTTATTATTGAATCTTCGCTTAAGCGAACTTACAATAAGTTTTCATATCTTAAGACTAAGGAAATAATATTAGTCAGCCAGTACAAGACTAAAATTTAAGTTCTCATAATATAAATAGTTATCTTCATCCAAGCGCAATAGTATCCCTCCTTTTCAGACGGGAGTGTCCACTATGTTTCAAGATACTTCGAGCGAGCGGGCTTGGATGTGTTTCCATTTCTCAACTTGGCTTACGTGTTGTTGCAGTTGACTCGAAGCCTCTTTGGGGTCTTTATGAATACTAAGAAAAGCGGTATCATCAGCAAATGTGGACGTGTGCGTAAAACAGTTGGTTGGCATATCTGTTGTGTAAAGCAAGTACAAAATTGGACCTAGTATACTCCCTTGAGGTACACCAGCCCCTATTGGCTTTGAACAACTTATTTGGTTTCCCTCTTTGATCATAAATTGTCTGCCGGTTAAGTATTTTTCTAGCAGGCTCGAAATATTAGCTGCTAGACAGAGTTTAAGTTTGATTAACAGGCCTTCGTGCCATACTTTATCGAGTGCTTGAGAGACATCGATAAAAAGCGCGGAGCAGTACCTCTTTTCCTCAAAGGCTTTTCTTATAACCTGCACCAGTCTGTGAGTTTGTTCGATTGTGCTATGTTGACTTCTAAAACCAAGTTGATGATCTGGGATGCAGTTGTTGTCATTCATGATCAGACTCAGCTTGTTTTTAAGCAGCTTTTCGAATAGTTTCGCCAAAGTTGGTAACAAACTTAGAGATCTATAAGACTCCACCTTCGAAGGATCTTTACCAGGCTTGGGAATCATCTTTACTAAGGCAACTTTCCATACTGGCGGAAAGTGTTTTAGCCGAATTATGGCATTGAAAAAAAAACAATAATTCTTTTACCTGTAAAGGGTAGCTCTAAAAGCATTTTGTTGCTTATTTCATCAATGCCAGGAGCTTTTTTGTCATTTAGGTTAGCGATAGCCCCTATAACATCTGAAAATCGGAAACGTATTTCTATAGGACGTCTAGCAACAACAGGCGGTAATTCTCTCACGTCAGTGCATGAATTGAGAGTGAAGACGTTTTTTAAATGGCTTGCGAACAGATCGCATTTTTCTTCGTCATTTCTAGCCCAGGATCCTCTCAGGTTACGCAGTGGTGGTTTTGCGATTACGGGTCTTTTAAGAAGTCTGGCTGTTCGCCATAGAGAATAGTTTGTTTGAGGAGTCGCGTCTAGACCTTCCAGGTATTCCTTCATTGATGACATTCTATGTACTTCTAGCAGGTTTTTTAATCGGTTTGTACATTCCTTCAGCTTATTTTTAAGTAGGGGCGATCTATACTTTTGACATTCTCTTCGGGCTCTCCTTTTGTCAGATAAGAGCTTTTTAACATCGCTTGAACAAATTTTGTTGTATCTGGCCTGACGATAGGTAGAAAAAGCATTTTCAACGGCATTTTTAATATTTTCATTGAGGCTACTCAGGCACTCATTGATTTCTTCGTAAGTTTTTAAAGATTGGTGTTCCGAACAGTGCGTGCTGATAAATTTTTTGTATTTTAACCAGTTTATTTTTTTTGACAGAAAAATATCACTAGTTGCAATTTGGTGAGAACTGCAAATAGTGAAAATTGTTGGTGAGTGATCAGAAGATAAATCCAAGGAGGCTTGAGGCTCAATAAGCTTTTGCTACGCCAAAATCTATTACGTCTGGTATTTTATTGTAGTCAGTTGGCCAATATGTTGGTTGCCCAGTTAAAATAACGTGAAATCTCATTTCCGATACAGAATCATACAAGACACGACCTCTGGGACTTATTAGGCGGGAGCCCCAGTATGTGTGTTTAGTGTTATAGTCTCCAGCATCTATAAAGTGAGGATCTAAAGATTTGTACAAACTGTTGTACTGATCCTTCGTTATTGAGAATCTGGGTGTTGCTTGTATACAACTTTCGGAGAGACCACCCATCCATTGGTGTTTGATTCTTGATTTAAATAATATAGCTGAACCACCACATGACCTATCTCTGGGATCTTTTAAATCATAAAAAGTATAGCCACTTATTTTAAAAGTGCTTTTAGATGTCATATGGGTTTCGGAAATCAACATGACATTGATTTTTTGGTGTGTTAAAAAGTATTTGAGCTCATTTTTGTGTTGGCGGATGCCGTTCGCGTTCCAGAAAAAAATCCTGAGGAAGTTCATGGCCTTTTAAGCATAGCCTGCAAAAGTGCAGACTGCATTTTTTGCATTTCTTGCATCTTGCCGGCCATTTGCGCCATAATCTGCGTAAATTGTTTGACCATAGTGTCAATTACGGCTTCCAGGCGGCTAAAATTGGCTCCGGTTGGTTCGCTTGTTGGAACTTCTTGTTGTGTTGTAGGCTGGGTAGATTTGCGTGCATTAGGCTGGGTAGACTTTAATGCGGCGGCGTAAGAAACTTGATTTGTAGTTGGTTGTGCTAACGGAGGCATATTTGTAGTTGGTATATTTGAAGGCTGGGGAGGGGCAGAGGCCGTGTGGTTTCCGCCGCAATTGCTGCATTTCTTCACCCTGGGGTCATCTTTAGGTTTATTGCACTTGGTCGTGGCATGCACGTCCCCACACACAACCCAAACAGAAGGCAACTTACAATAGGCTTTGGTATGGCCTTATTCCTGGCAGTTCAAGCACTGTACTGACCCAGATCGTTTATGTGGGGCTTCAACAACAACTCTGCGATGCAAAATATATCTTAATTCATAAATTGTGTGAGTTTCACCTTTCCTCAACTTTACATCACTAGGCTCAAGCTCTACCCGGAATAATGGGGTTGGACACCTTTCTCTGTTTTAAATGTTTGATACAGTTTAAGCTTTAAATCCTTTGCTGTACAAACACGTCTTTATCTCTTCTGGGTCGACATTAGCGTTAATACCTTTTATAACAACCAGGAGGCCTTTAGCGTTTTTAAGTTGGTAAGTGTAGAAGTTTTTATTCAGTTTTTCAAATTCTTAAACGACGCGTTTTCGTGATTTACCTGAATTTTTGCCTCGTAAATGTTACCACGCTTAATATTAAACACATAGAAGTTGTTTTCACCAATTAATCCGACTAAAAACCTAATAAGGTCGTTAGAGTTCCTTTCTCTCAAATAAATTGGAGGAGGTTTAAATGTCTTCTTTTCGGTGACAGGGATATCGTTCTCCTCTTCTAGAATTGCAAAACGATTTTGCGATGAGATTGGCTTTTCTTCATCTCTTGAAATTTTGGCTGGTTTAGTAACCTCTGCGGATTTCGGGCTCCTACCCCTTTTAAGAACTGTTATGTAGCGGTCCATTCCTACCTGGACCTTTGGAACTTCTGATGAAAGTGCACTGGGACTGCCTTTATCAAGGGTAGGTTCAGTTCCAGAATATGATAAGGAAGATCGCGGGGAGGATGGTACTTTGGTATTTTTTTTTATAATTTTTAAAAATATATTGGGCTAAATTTGTCCCTTGTTCAAAGCACTGATTTAAATTTGGTGAACTTGCACTTAAATTTTTTGTATTTATTTTTGGTTTCTCATTTGAAAAGTTTTTATTGAATTCAGGGTCTCTGATATTTTCATTACTGACGCTTGTTGAGCTTAACACAATGTAAGCATTTCGGCTTTCAGGCCCACTGTCACTACAATTACTGTTATCATTAACAGTTCTCTTTTTTTATTTTTTATTAGTTTGTTGTTTTTGTTTTTCTTTTCTCACTATTATGTGTATATATGTTGTAAATAATTATGCTTTATATTGCATATGCAAAAATTATTTACTAGAAAAAAATATTTTTTAAAACGAAATCAACAATTTAATTTTACAATAATCTTTTTATGAAAAATTTTACATTAGAAAAACCTGTAACTACACTAAAAATATTTTTACACAAAGTATTTTTACAAGTGTTTGGGAAAAGTACCTACAGTAGCCATAGGCATTTAAGAATTACAGATAATAAAAACCGGACCAAGGGAGAAAAAGTTCCCTTAGAAGAACTAATATCACCTCTGAAAAAAGTTTTCAATACTATTTTTAGGCAAATGCAACTTTAAACGTAAGCGAAAGCTAAAAAAATCTACACTTGGACAGTGTCGTCCTCTCCCCCTTTGTGGGCGGCGGCATAAAGTAGGGTAGGGGCAGAAAAGCCCCTAAACCACACCCCCCGAAACGGCCCTGTACAAAAATTTTTTTTTATATATTTTGCTTATTTTCACAAAAAAATTATTTTTTAGCTTGTTTGTCGCTTTTTTTTGTAGTTTAATGTATTAAATTTATCTGAAAATAAGTAATTTATATATAACAATGACTTATTTACAGAGGTAACAAGTAATTTAAAGTATAAAAACAAAAACTAATTTATTTAAAAAGATATCTGTTTGGTCGTAATAATAATAATAGTAGTAATGATAATAATAACCATGAATTTTATAATATTGGATCTCCCTAATAATACTAAATTTTGAATTTAATAACATTAATGTTAAAATTAACGGAGTAATACTAGTTTTAAGAGAGTAGGCGTTAGTTTTGTATAAATACATAAAGATTTACTTGCAAAGTACATATGAACTAAACCGGTCGTGTTTTTATTGCGAATCTTTACTTTTCCACCAGCTTCCACCATCTTGTCTAAACTATAATCTGTCTAGTTTACCAAACTCCTAAAAACTAGTAGGAGAAAACATTTTGGCGCCCGAGCAGGGACTTGTGAGAAAGTGTAACAAAAACCGTGTATAACTTACTTAAAAATTTAATAAATTATTTTAAATTTCATAAACGATCCACAAATAATTTTGATAAGTTAATTCAAAATTAAAAACATTTGTGATACTAAAAATCAGTAAAAAGTGAACAGTCTATTTAAAACATAATAATAAGCCAACAACACAAACAATTAAATAAAGACTTTGAACACGACAGTGAAGTGCAAAACACATCCACATTAACAACCACTGGTATTCAATACATTTCGTCCAGATCCGTAATTCCCGATGCCTCGTCGTTGCCGCTGTATTCTTTGCAGAGCAGGAAAGAACCAGGAGAGTAACTCGGAATCTGAACCAGAGGTAAAAAGTGTAAAAACTATTGTGTTACATAAAACCTTAAACTTGTAAATTAATCAAATTTAAGAGATTTTGTAAGTTAATAAAAAATTAATCGCTTTGTTGCAAGTCGAACACAAAAAATAGTTTTTATACTTTGTTGTGAAGCAATTTAGTTATTCAATATATCATAAAAAAGGAAAAAAAGATACCCTTAAAATTGAAATAAATATTGTGTTGGTAAATACACACGCACACGTATATTTTGATCTCTACTGTTGAAAGAAATTATGACATTAATGTTACCGTCGGCATTTAAATATACTGTAATATAGTTTTTGATAATTTTTAAATAGCACACAAGGATATTCGTGAGTGTTTTTCTAAATTTTTTAACAAAATAATTGACATATTTGTTAATATATTTGTACATATTTATTTGCTGTTTGTAAGTTTGCTAAGATCAGTGTTCTATTTCGTGCGTTCCTATACCACTCGTGTTGATTTGTACATAATAGCTATTACAGTGTGGTACGTTCACACTAGTATCGAAAAGTTGATTTCCATACAAAAATATAGTGTAAAGAAATTGGTGCGTTCACACTATTGGAAAAAATTCTAATTGCATAAATGTGTAGAATAATAATTATTTTGTGCGTTCACACCAACATTTTCTATTCTGATAGTTTGTTAAATTGGAAATTATTCGATTTTGACTTGGTTTACATGAATTTATTCTAACCAAAGGCTGTAAAGTGGTTTAACGCTATATTATTCGGATTTAGAACAAAGTGATCAAGGTTAACATTTACAATCTAACAAATAAAGTATCTGGAAACCAGAAACCCGAATATTGTGTATCCGACGAGATTAACGAATATTCTGTTCTTGAATACCAATAAGTTAATTTGGCTCAAGTGTGAATTGCTCTGAGAATAGAACAATGACTGGCAAAAAACGCCAAGATTCTCCTTCAAAATTGGAGAGTTTAGGAAGGTTAGTGGCGAAGAAGGCAAAAGTCGTACAAAATATAATGAGAATTCGACAGTCTATTAGGGAAAAGACGATTTCGTTTAACCCTATTGAATTAGAATGTCGTTTGGATATTCTTAGGACTTATATTGACCAAGCTATGACGCTTCAAACGGAGGTGGATAACTTGGATCCTGAGAATGATGACAGAGCTGAGCTTGAGGAGGTTTGTGTGACCACGAAATCGTTGTTTTTAAGTATTTTGTCAAAAAATAGACTGTCTAGTGTTCCTGAAACATCATTTAGTGTACAAACACATCAGTCTAGACTTCCTAACATGAGGCTCCCCAAATTTAGTGGGAAATATTCTGAATATAAAAATTTTATAAGCCTATTCGAAAATTTAGTTCACAATGATCCGACGTTGACAGATATCGAAAAATTCAATCATCTGATATCATGCTTATCAGATGAAGCCCTAGGTACAGTGAAGACTTTTCAGATTTCGGAAGAAAATTATCTCAAAGCATTAGCCAGCTTAAAAAAGGTTTTTGACAACGATTGTCTCATATTTTTCGATAACATTTCGAAACTTTTTGATTTACCCGAAATTTCAAAACCTTCGGCTTCTGCCTTGCGAAGCATGATCGATACGGTTTCTGCCATATACGATTCTCTGCTATCAATTGGCGATGACAAGAAGATTACGAACGCGATTTTGATACATTTAGTGATGTCTAAAGTAGATCCAGTCTCCAGGTCTAAGTGGGAAGAACAGCTGGACTTCGAAAGGCTCCCACTATGGTCAGACTGCGAGGCCGCCTTGAACAAACGCTACCAGCATATTTCTGCTGATGAGTCATCAAGTTCAAGACCGAGGTTTACCAAGAATAAAACTGACAATTCTACAAAAAGGCACAGTAAGACTTCACTTAATTGCACTAAATCGAAACAATCTTCTGACAAATGTTTATTCTGCAAATCTGATCGACATGCGATTATGAATTGTCCTTCATTTACTGCTGAGCCGGTGAACCAGTGGTTCAATTTTATTAAATCTTTGCCAGCATGCATAAATTGTTTGAAAAAGGGACATACAGTAGCGAGGTGTACTTCAGCTAAGTGTAGAGTTTGCAATGGTGCTCGCAACTCTCTTTTGCATAGGTACACTACTGATACAAGCTCTAGCAACATTGCGTCTGCGAATACGAATTGTGAGCAACCATCAACTTCTCACGCTGCGGTAAACTTTTCATCTTCTGATGAAAGAATTATTCTTGCAACAGCCGTCGTGAAAGTTAAAAATAGCTCTGGTGATTTTGGTGGAATATTTTATCTATTTCGTCTCGATTATTCGATCCTCTTGGACTTTTATGCCCGATAGTTACGAAAGCTAAAATGTTACTACAAGAGCTTTGGATTCAGAAACTTGACTGGGATGAATCTATTCCTCTGCGACTGAATACGTCATGGGAGACTTTCAAGTCTAATTTACTGGAGATTGCTTCAATAACGATCCCAAGATTCGTTCACACAACTTCTACAGCAAAAATTCAGATTCATGGATTTGCTGATGCCTCAATTCGGGCTTATGGTTGTTGCATTTACATAAGGAGCTCCGATGCTAATAGAGTTGTTTCGAGACTACTAACTGCTAAGTCTAAAGTTGCTCCCCTCAAGACAAAATCTCTTCCGAGACTTGAGTTATGTGCTGCGCACCTACTGGCTAAGTTGTGGAATCGAGTAAAATTAATGATAAACGTCGAAATCGAAAGCGTTAATTTCTGGTCAGATTCAGAAATTACATTATATTGGATAAGAACGCACCCATCCTATCTGGCAACATTCGTCTCGAATAGGGCTGCTGAGATTCAAGAAATGTCAGGTGAAGTTGTATGGCGCCATGTGCCAACTAGACAAAATCCAGCTGACATTGTTTCAAGAGGATGTGGAGTCGACGAATTAAAGCATTCGATTTGGTTTGAGGGACCGTCGTCTTTACTACGCAATAGTTCCGAGTGGCCTGTTAACGAACATTTCGAGTTAACAGAGAACCAAAAAGTACTAGAGGCAAGGAAGATGAATGTCTTTACTGTGGTAGAGGACCGACAGAATTGGTTACTGGGTCTAATAGAAAAGTTTTCATCGTACAGAAAGTTGCTGAATGTCACATCTTTTGTCTTGAGGTTTATTGACGCTTTAAGAAAGCGGAAAACGGAGAAAACTTCTGTACCTACTGCATCTGAGTTGAAATGGTCATTTTATCGTCTTGTGGAGGCAATCCAGAAATCGAAATTTTCTGAGGAGATATTGAAATTGCAAAAATCTCTTGTCTTACCATCGAATATTCAGAGATTAACACCATTTCTTCACACGTTTACTGTGTAGGAGCGAACATTTTCACTTTTAAGGGTAGGTGGGAGACTGCTAAATGCAGATTTGAAATATGATACTAAATTCCCACTACTGTTACCGAAACGAAACAGTTTTGTCACGCTTTATTTGCGAAAGCTTCACATCGAAAATTGTCACGCTGGCACGAAGGCTCTATTGGCTATTTCGCGGGAGAATATATGGCTCATTAATGCAAAGGAAGAGTGCAACAGAATTGCTCGCAAGTGTGTACATTGCTTTCGCTATAAACCGAAACTTATGTCGCAGATAATGGGAAACTTACCTACTAGTAGAGTAAGAGCTACCCGGCCATTTTTAATGGTCGGTGTAGACTTTTGTGGCCCTACTAATGTTTCATTAAGAATCCGTGGTAGACCCCCATTAAAAATGTATATAGCGGTTTTCGTGTGTTTCACTTCTAAGGCGGTACATTTAGAATTAGTGTCTGAGCTGTCGACTGATGCGTTTCTTCTTTCTTTTAAAAGGTTCGTTGCCAGGAGAGGACTACCCCAAACGGTGTTTTGCGACAACGAGACGAACTTTGTCGGAGCCAGCCGAGTACTCAAAGAGCTCCACGAAGCGTTCATCAGCAGCAGGGAAGTCGTCGAGTCATACGCAGCGTCGTCCGGGGTGAAGTTCAGCTTCATACCACCCCGCGCACCCCACTTCGGGGGACTGTGGGAAGCCGCCGTCAAACAAGCGAAGTTCCTACTTCTGCGGGCCGTCGGCAACGCGTCGCTAACGCAGGAAGAAATGGCAACAATGCTTGCAGAAGTAGAGGCGGTGCTCAACAGTCGTCCAATTGCACCGCTGTCTCCAGACCCGAACGACGGGGAAGCGCTAACACCAGCGCACCTACTAATAGGAGAGGGTCTGCGTTCGCCAGAATCCGTAGAAGACGTCAAAGGCAAAGGGGTGAAGTTATGGAAGCGCTGGCGTCTGCTTTGCAGTCTCAAGCAGACCTTCTGGCAAACCTGGTCTCGCGACTACATCCTGGGGCTCCAAGGCAAGGCGAAGTGGCACGAAGAGAAGCCCAACCTCAGAGTCGGTCAAGTGGTAATAGTACACGAGGACAATTGCCCGCCACAATATTGGTTGACCGGGAGAGTCGTCAACGTCATCGAAGGAGACGACGGCAAGGTCAGGGTGGCGGAGGTCAAAACTTGAAGCGGCGTTTATAAGCGGCCGGTGCAGAAGTTGGCTCCACTGCCAGATGATTGAAGACGTGCAGTCCTTCAATGGGGCCGGAATGTTTGGTCGTAATAATAATAATAGTAGTAATGATAATAATAACCATGAATTTTATAATATTGGATCTCCCTAATAATACTTACTTTTGAATTTAATAACATTAATGTTAAAATTAACGGAGTAATACTAGTTTTAAGAGAGTAGGCTTTAGTTTTGTATAAATACATAAAGATTTACTTGCAAAGTACATATGAACTAAACCGGTCGTGTTTTTATTGCGAATCTTCACTTTTCCACCAGCTTCCACCATCTTGTCTAAACTATAATCTGTCTAGTTTACCAAACTCCTAAAAACTAGTAGGAGAAAACAATATCCTTTTGCACTAAGAACAGGAGTGCTACTGTTCTTCCCCGTCTGTTTCTTCAAAGACCCCCTCTGAATCTCAATCCTCTTTAAAATCAAGAACATGGGAAGCGTTAAAGAAACTGCTTCTTTCGTAAAGGGCAATGACTTCTTTTTTGGAGTTGGTCTCATGCTAGTCATCGTTGGTTTAGAACTGAGCAAAAGTCTATTAATAATATCTACGTTATACTGAACTCTTGAAAACTTTCCTGAAAATTCTGCCTGTAAATCCGAACACGTTTTCTGATAACAGCCCAATAGGCAATTGACCCATGTATTAAAATCTTGTGCATTGTATATTCAAAACTTTTCTGAAACTGTATAAACACTGTTTCACCGCTGAGATGTCGTTATCTCCTTGCCATTTTGAAAGTTCACACAATTTTCTATCAAAAATCGCAATTTCTTTTCCACAGATTTATCTTTACATTCCCATACAATTTGTAATAACTCTAATCTTGTATAAACTTTTTCAGTTTTACTCTCGTAGTTTCAAAAGGGTTATAAAAATAATTTTGTGTCATAACCACAGTATATATACACCAAAAAAATTAGTACTTGAAGCACAGATTTGTTTCTCTTAAAAAAAATAGTCTTGTTTTAACAATTTTAAAGGTTTTTAAGGCAGGTACATTTATTTTGTTACATAAAATAGCGTCAATAAGAAAGCTGTCGCACATTACCAGTTTAGGGGTGGGTTAAAACTACTGCCTTCGCACATTCCTTTTTATACATGCAATGTCAGTGTAAAACCCAATTTAACCTGTTAAAGATTAAATTTAATTAACCTGTAATAATTTAAATAAAAAACATTAAAAAATTATTAATTATCAAAACGTTTTATGACCCACAAAAAAGTTTCTTAATCATATGTAAACACATCAAAAAGTTGTATTCTTTATCTCGTAGTGTACGGACTGTGTACGCGATTGTAATATTGTTAATAGGTGATATTAATAATAAGTAGCAAACGAATTTATTAATATACATATATACACAAAAAAGTGAGAAAAGAAAAACAAAAACAACAATCTAAATAAAAAAAAGCGAACTGATAATGAGTAACAGTAATCGTAGTGACAGTGGGCCTGACAGCCGAAATGCTTACATTGTGTTAAGCTCCACAAGTGTTAGCAATGAGAAAATAAGAGACCCTGAATTTTATGGAAATTATTTAAATGCAAGACCAAAAATAATTACAAACAATCTTAGTTCAAGTGCGCCTAATTTAAATAAATGTACTGAACAAGGGACTAATATACCCCTATCTCTATTTAATAATTATAAAAAAAATTCTGAGGTACCATCTTTGTCGCGGTCACCATTATCAAATTCTGGAAATGAACATACAGCTGATTAAGCCGCATCAAGCTTAATTTCTGCACCGGCATCTAAGATCCAGGTAGGGATGGACCGCTACGTAACAGTTCTTAAAAGGGGAAGAAGCCCTAAATCGGCAGAAGCATCTCAACTTGCAAAAATTTTAAAAGACGATGAAAGGCCAACCTCATCGCAAAATCGCTTTGCAATTTTGTAAGAGGATAATGAGGCCTCCGTTAGTGAAAAAAAGTCCTTTAAGCCACCTCCTATTTATTTGAGGGGAAAAAACTCAAATGATCTCGTCAAGTTTTTAGTCGGTTTGATTGGGGAAAATAACTTTTATGTTTCAAACGTTAAACGCGGTAACATATTTGAGACAAAAATTCAAGTGAACCATGAAAACGCCTACCGCGCCACGGTTTCGGAGCTCGAAAAACTCAGAAGAAACTTCTATACCTACCAACTCAAGACCGCAAAAGGCCTTCAGGTAGTTATTAAAGGCATTGATTCTAACGTTGACCCAGAAGACATCAAGACCAGTTTGCTAAGCAAAGGGTTTATGGTTAGGACGGTATCTAATATGAGAAACAGGGAAAAACACCCCCAACCATTATTCCGAGTGGAGCTCGAGCCTGGTGACATCAAATTAAAAAAAAAATAAGTGAAACTCACATAAGCGATCTGGGCCCGTACAGTGCTTAAACTGCCAGGAATATGGCCACACTAAAAGTTATTGTAAGTTGCCTTCTGTTTGTGTTGTGTTTGGGGATCTGCACGATACGACCAAGTGCGACAAGCCAAAAGATGATCCTAGGATAAAGAAATGCAGCAACCGCGGGGGAAACCACACTGCCAAATATAGAGGTTGTCCTGTTTTTAATTCAGTTAAGCGATCAGCTAAGCCGAAAATAGTTCCTGCCCCTCCCCAGCCTTTAAATATACAACTACAAATATGCCTCCATTGGCACAACCAACTACCTAACCAGCCTAATTCACGTAAGTCTACCCAGCCTACAACACAACAAGAAGTGCCAACTAGCGAACCAACCGGGCCTAATTTTAGCCGCCTGGAAGCCGAAACTGACAATAGGGTCAAACAACTTACGCAGATTCTGGCGCAAATGGCCAACATGATGCAAAAAATGCAGTCTGCTTTTCTGCAGGCTATGCTTCAAAGACCATGAACTGCCTCCGGGTTTGTTTCTGGAACGCAAACGGCATTCACCAACACAAAAACGAGCTCGAATATTTCTTGATGAATCAAAAAATCGATGTTATGTGTATTTCTGAGACTCATATGACATCTAGAAGCACTTTTAAAATTAGTGGTTATTCTTTTTACGATTCAAAGGATCCTAGGGATAGATATGTGGTGGCTCGGCTATTCTAATCAAATCAAGAATTAAACACCAATGGTTGGGTGGCCTCTCGGAATGTTATATCCAAGCTACGAACGTCTGCATTGATGAATTTTTCCATAACCTTGTTATTTCATCAGTTTACTGTCCACCCAGATTCTCCATAACGAAGATTCAGTACAACAGCTTTTACAAACCATTAGGTCCCCGCTTCATAGCTGCTGGAGACTATAACGCTAAGCACACATACTGGGGCTCCCGCCTAATTAGTGCCAGAGGTCTTGTCTTGTATGATTCCGTGTCGGAAATGGGACTTTTCGTTATTTCAACTGGACAACCAACCTATTGGCCAACGGACAATAATAAAATTTCAGACATAATAGATTTTGGCGTGGCAAAAGGTATATCCCCGGACCTTATTGAGGCTGTAGCCACCTTGGATTTAACTTCTGACCACTCACCCACACTAATTACTATTTGCAGTCCTCACCAAATAGCAACTTGTGTTTTTTCTTATCTAAAAGAATAAATTGGTTAAAATATAAAAAATATATTAGTGCCCACTGCTCGGAAAACCAACCGCTAAAAACTCCCGGAGACATAAATAATAGTCAGAGCGTCCTAAATGAAAACATTAAAAAAACCGTTGAACATGCGTCTTCTACCTATCGTCAGGCCAGGTAGAGCAACATTTTTTCTGACGATGTGGGAAAACTTTTATCTGAAAAAAGAAGAGTCCGAAGAGAATGGCAAAAGCATAGATCGCCCCAACTTAAAAGTAAGCTGAAAGAATGTACTAACGAATCAAAAAGCTTGCTGGAGGTTCACAGAATGGCTTCACTTAAAGAATTCCTCGAAGGTCTAGACGCGACTCCTCAGATAAATTTTTCTCTGTGGCGATCAACCAGACGTCTTAAAAGACCCGTTATCGCAAAACCACCACTGCGTAATCTGAGAGGATCCTGGGCTAGAAATGACGAAGAAAAATGTGATCTGTTCGCGAATCATTTCAAAAACGTGTTCACTCCCAATACTTGCACAGACGTGAGGGAATTACCACCAGTTGTTGCTAGACGTCCCTTAGAAATACGTTTCCGATTAACAGATGTTATAGATGCTATTTCTCACCTAAATGGTAAAAAAGCTCCTGGCGTTGATGATATAAGCAACAAAATGCTCTTTGAGCTGCCTTTTACAGCTAAAAGAACAGTTCTTTTTATTTTTAATGCGATAATTCGGCTTGAACATTTCCCGCCTATATGGAAAGTGGCCTTAGTAAAGATGATTTCTAAGCCTGGCAAAGATCCTTCGAAGGTAGAGTCTTATAGGCCTATTAGTTTCTTAACAACAATGTCAAAATTGTTCGAAAAACTGTTGAAAAACAAGCTGAATCCGATCCTGAATGACAACAACTGCATTCCAAATCACCAATTCGGCCTTAGAAGTCAACCATCGAACAAACTCACAGGTTGGTACAGGTTATAACAAAAGCCTTTGAGGAAAAGAAGTACTGCTCCGAGCTTTTTATTGATGTCTCACAAGCTTTCGGCAAAGTTTAGCATGAAGGCCTTTTAAACAAACTAAAGCTCAACCTTCCAGCTAATATTTTCAACCTTTTAGAAAAATACATAACAGGCCGACAATTTATGATCAAAGAGTGACACTAAATAAGTTCTTCTCAACCAATAGGGGCTGGTGTACCTCAAGGGAGTATACTAGGTCCAATTTTATACTTGCTTTACACGGCAGATATGCCAACCAATAGTTTCGCACGCACGTCGACATTTGCTGACGACACTGCTTTTCTTAGTATTTACAAAGACCCTAAAGAGGCTTCAAACCAGCTGCAACAACACGTTACCCAAGTTGAGAAATGGGCAAAGTTATGGGGAATAAAAATAAATGAACAAAAATGTACCCACGTAACTTTTACTTTACGCAAAGAAACGTGCTCCCCAATCACTATTAACAACCATATGGTGCCTCAACGAACCTATACAAAATATCTTGGTATTCACCTAGACCGCCGCCTCACATGGAAGCCCCATATAGACGCAAAGCTGACTCAAATGAAGCTTAAAGCTGCTCAAATCCACTGGCTAATTGGTAGAAACTCTGTGCTACGTCTGCATTGTAAACTTCTACTCTAAAACTCGATTTTAAAAGCAATTTGGTGCTACGGTATACAATTATGGGGCACTGCTTCAGCCTCTAACATCGAAAAAATCCAACGCCGTCAAAATAAGATTCTAAGAACGATAACTGGTGCTCCTTGGTATATTAAAAACAGCAACATCCACAAGGATCTAGAAGTTCCACTTGTAAAATGCCAAATCCTAAACTATGTGGACAGGTACTTAAATAAGCTGGAAACACATCCAAACCCGCTCGCTCGAAGCATCCTGCAACATAGTGGACACACCCGCCTAAAAAGAAAGGATACTATTGCTCATAGATGAAACTTTTGAAATTAGTTAATTTTATTGTGAGAACTTAAATTTTAGTCTGGTACTGACTGGACTATTATTAATTACTTAGTTTTAAGATTTGAATACTTATTGTTAGTTCGCTTCAGCGAAGATTCAATAATAAAATATATGAAAAAAATGTTAATATAGTTAACGAACTCGTTTGTTAGTGAATTAATATAAAAATTGCCAACAGTTAGTCGTTAGTTGGTATCTGTGATATAATTTCGGCAACCAGCAACCGAACTACAGTATGATGACCTACATATGGTGATACATTAAACGGATTTTTAAAAACGTCAACAGAATTGAAGTGAATTTTTTAATCGTTTGTGGCTTTTTGGATAAGAAATGTAACTGTTTCAATTATTTTTTTTTAATTAATTTTTTTTAATAATTTTTTTTTTTTAAAACTCAATATTTTTTTTTGTATTTTTTCTTACAAAGTAAACCTGCACTTTCGCTACAAGAACACAAGACGGAAGGACGGACATACCTAAATCAACTTAGCAAGTCATTTTAAGTCGATCGCCATAACCAAAAGTGGTTCTTAGATTATAAAAACCAAAAACAACTTTTTATTTAAAAAAAAACGAAAAGTGTACTCATTTCGAACCAAAAATAAATGGTCAGCCTAGGGATGAGGGGAAAAATGGAAGCGATACTCGGTAGTGGAAAAGAAATATAAAAACGAGAGAAGGGTCATATAGTAGAAATAATTGTAGGGAGAGTAAAAAAAAAAAATAGATTAAAGAGATGGCCATAGGGTCATATAATTATAGGGAAATGAACCGTAAAAATAATAAGATAAACTGAAAAGGAGAACCAGAAGAGTTATATAATAAAAATAGGTATAAAGAATATAGAAAATGGAGAGTAGGAATGATATAAATCGAAAAGAGGGGCAAAGCGGATTAGCCAATCTAACGCACTCTGCACAAAACAGCCGCAAGCTGGAGCCAAATTGGCTCGGGAAATCCCAGTAGACAAGCGATTTCCTTCTTTGAGGGTTATGATGTTTAGGAAATTATGGACAACTCACCGTTTTGGGAAACTAAGATTTAAGATTCAGGAGGGGAATTCACCAGCTAGGGAACGACACATCCGCTGGAAAGGTTGCCATCCAGGGAGCTGAAAGCAGACACGAGATTAGTTTAACCCCAGAGGAGGATATTAGTTGAAACGATACGAGCGCAAGAAAAGGACACCATGACAAGCGATTTTACAGCGGATAAAGATGTCCTAGGCACGTTAGCACTGGGGAGGTAACATATTAATTAAACGCATATCGTTCTCGAGTTTGTTGTTGTGCAGTAGCTCTATACATATTTTCCGTAATGCAATCGGAATTTCGGGACCTTTAATATTATTTGCCTTAAGCTCCTTAACTAACTGACGGAAAAACTATGTAGAAATTGTATTAAATAATACTACTCTTTGCAACATCTTTAACACCTAAAGATACTGAAACTCTTCACGATATTGTTGGATTATACTTGCGGCTTTTGCTTCGTTCCCATTTTCCATATAATTGGATTATATGCCGGTGCTAATAAATAGATTTGTAGCATTCATACTGCCGTAAACTTTTTGATAACTATTAATATCTTGGGCCTTTGCAGGAGCCAGCAATAACACGTTAAAGTCGTTTTCGGTTAAAGCTGAATGTAAGGCACACATTTCTGCCAAGATTTCGGTTGTTTGCTTCCGTTCCGTATTTATTTTGAACACTGCATTAGCTCTTTAAACAAAAATCAAACCCTATATTTCTTGTAGGGTTATTAATGAGTGAAACACGAAGATACTTATATTATTAGTAAATTAGTTTAAAATATTGTTATAGTTCTAATCTTACTAAAATCATAGCACTTGTTTTTTTTTTAATAGTAGAGTTAGACATACACTTTATATTTGTCCAATTCACAAGCTCATGTTATCGTCGTATGCGTCGTCTAATTATAAAAATATACAATATCGTGTTTTCGTTGTTGGTAATTTTAATACAAAAGTGTGTTTAAATTTTACGATTGTTTTTCATATGTTTTGAATATGTTGTATTTATTTCAGACCTGGAAATGTTTCACTTGTGTAATAATTTTGATAAAATCTTTTTAGTATGTGATGAAAACCCCAACAAAATTAATTCTTTTTAATGATTAATATATTCTTAATTAAATTCTTTAGTATTTTATTTAAAATTTCTTATTATATAATATATATTACCAATTCACCTTAAATTAAAACTCCCACTCCCGGTTTGGTTTAATGCTGTCAAATTACATAATGCCAACTTTAGTTGAAGAAAAACATAAAAAGCTTAAAAGTTTATTTATGTTTTAAATATTGTCAAAATTTTTTAAATGTGAAAAGATTTCTTAGTTTTTTTTTTATTTTTTACGCTCGAAAAATATTTATGTGCATTTACGTTTCTAAAAAGTTTGTTCAGAGTGGATTGACTGCATTAAACTGACGTTTTCCATTTTGCATTTAACATACAATAAAGTAACAATACAATAAAATTCTCTATTCACAAGTGAATTTACTAAGGTCGTATTTTTTTAAACGATAAGCCATACGACAGAGATTGTGAATTGGACAATTGTTTTTTTTTTGTATATGTTGTTGTTTTTTATATATTGTTATACTTGTCGAACAGTTCCGACAGTAATGACTAAATTCAAAAAAAGACAATTTTTAATTCTGCAGATTCCGACAACTTGCCGGTTCGTTTTTTTGCAGTATATTTTTTGTGGTTTTGTTTTAAAGCTAAACCCATCAATTACTGTGTCAATTGTGCATAGTTAATTACTTTAACACCGACACTAAAACCATAACATAATTATCATATTTTTTTTTTGATAATTATAAAAGAAAAGAAAATAAAATAAATAATAAATAAATATATATTTGTAAAGAACTATATATCTTTATACATACATATATACAATGACAAACACTATTCCAGTAAAATAAATTAACTAACCTGGATTAAAATTTTAAGTCGTCTGTCGTTGACAGAAATTCAACATTTTATTATTGTTTACATACACATAAACTTAATGATAAGTTCGTTCGTTTACTCAAAGTTTTTAAAATTTTTTTAATATTTTTTACTGGATTGCGTTCGTTTACACAAAATTCAGTAAATAATAACACAAATTGAGAGCGCAAAGTGACAGTTGTCTTACTGAGTATTTGAAAGTTTTTACTAGACAACAATACTAGTAAAAAAAACATATGTTTTCTGGCGTAGACAAAAAAAGTGAAAAAACAAACAGCTAACAAGTTGAATAACGAGTTAGTGAAAGTGGTATTAAAAGTAATTTTATGTTCACAGGCGAAACAATGAAACAGCTAAGAGATATAGCTAGTAGCTCAAGTTTAGGGGAAAGAGTAAATGAAACCAGACATGACTATCTTTTGCAAAATGCAGTATTGTACCTAATAGAGTCGTCATCTCAAAGCAAAGATGAAGAAGATATAATTTTGTGCAAAATGTTAAAAAAAAGCCAATATTTTTTCACCCTTAACTCGTGTTTGAGAAAGGAAAGAGTATTACGCAATTCTGTTAAAAGCTACTTCTTTGACACGGTCCCGACCTATACGGATGTTGAGTTTCGAACACATTTTAGAATATTCAAATCAATTTTGTTGCGGCTTTTTCTCTTTAATATTTACATTTTTTTAAGTTGACAAAGTGCTGAATACTTGGGTACTCGGTGATGTCAATTAATACCCAAAATTAAATATTCATGTTTTTTTTATTAACGATAAGTCTTTTCCTAGCAGTATGTATTGCTCCACGTAACACACAAAAGAATAGTCTAAGACTCAACTTAAATTATATCGACAGACTCAGAATCACTTTCTTAGCCAATTTAAGCATATCTGTCTGGCTGGGTGTCTATATATTCGTGTGGTCAAAGTAAAGGTAGCATTTCTGAAAAAAAATATTTTGGCATAGGGAGAGAGCCCATTGTTTGTGGTGCTGATCGTATTAGACTTTAACCCCCAAGTTAACCTCACACACAAAAGTCAGCTTGTTTTTGCTAAAAAAATTTAATGCATTTTTTCGAGTAATCAAGTAATTGCAATATACTTTAATCTATCGGCTGTTTTGAGTAGTAAAATTTTGTGTAAAAATTTTCCGTTCGCGTACTTTTTACTTAAAAAATTTTAAGTGAGAGAAATTTTGTAAAATTGATCAGTATTTGCTAAGTTACTGGACTTTACTGGAAAAGCAAACGAATGAACCTAATATGTAAACCACTCGCAGGGTTTCTCAGTGCCAAAATTTAAAACACTTACATACATACATTATACTTAACTAGTAAACCACTTGCATGGATTCTTAATGTTTATTTTTTCATGTATTTAAGACTTGCTTGTTAATTTTTTTATATATTTTTAAAATTTAAATCATTTGCATGGGTTCTTAATGTTTATTTTTCATATATTTAAGCTAGAAAACGAAAACATCTATGTTAATTGTAACCACTGTGTTAGTGGCAGAATTACCAAAAAGTCATCATCATGCGTGTACGTAGATTTGTTGTTGTTGCTGATTTAATGTTACAACATACATATGTACATACGTACATATGTATATCATCACATACCTGAGTTCAAGATTTATATTTTAAATGAATTTCAACAACAAAACATTTTGGTTTTTTTCTTAACATTTTTGCTAACGGTGCAAGCGTCTAATGAAGTTAAATTCTTATAATAATGAAGTTGTTTTGTCATTTCTTTTTGCATTTCTGTGAAATGATTTGGATTTTTGTAGTAGTTAGTTAGTTATAGAACAGAGACCAAATAAATAAGTTTGAATTTTGCAAATTGAAATATAACTAAATTTGATTCTATTGTGCCAGCTTGTGAAAAGGCTTACAAGCTCAAACATTGGTGACCCCGACGTGATTCGTCATAAGTTGAGGGGCATTTTCGTTGAACATTTTAATTGTCGATTTGGTTAAAATTAATTCGGATCACTAACCAAATTCATTCTACAAACTGGAGTGTTTTCTATTTCATCATGCTTCATGCAGACGAATCATCTTCAACAAGCGGTCAAAAAAATGACCTTTCGGACTTGCAGCAGTATCAAGGAAGAGTAACGTCGATTTGCAATCAGTTAGCTGATATAAAGGGCAGCCTAACCACTGAGGAGTTAGACAACTTAGACGAGGTCGATCTTTCTGTTCGTCTTGATTACGTCGAAAGCTTGTACATTAAGTTTGATCGGACCATGTCGTTGTTGGAGGAAAAATGTGGTGATGGTGTAACCTCAAACACACGTTCGAACTTTATGACATCATATTTTGAAAGCAAGGCAAAAATCAAGCGAAAAATTAACGTAAATTGTAGTTCTCGTCCTACCCCTCACTCTTCGACTGTTCGACAGTTCTCGTTAGATGAATCTGAAACTGTTCGCAAAACGAGGTTGCCTGAGCTAAAAATTCCGCAATTTAGTGGCTCATACACAGAATGGCCATATTTCTTCGCAATGTTTTCAACTGTAATAGCAAATGACGTAGACTTGAGCAAAATAGAAAAGTTCCAGCATTTACGTGCATGTTTAGTAGGAGCCGCGCTAGACACAATTTCGTCGTTGGATCCTACAGAAGCTAATTATGATAAGGCTATTTTATTGCTAAAAAATCGTTTTGATAATAAATTGCTTAATTTTCAGGCACACATTAAGGAGATTTTTGGCTTCAAATGTGCTGACAAGGGGTCAGTTTCAAGTTTGCGACAGTTAAGTGATAAACTTAATGCTCATATGAGAGCTCTCGAGACAATATGTACAAGAGAACAGCTCGCTGATGGGTTGCTCGTCCATTTACTTACCCATAAGTTAGATGCCCAGTCGCAGACAAAATGGGAAGAGGGTCTGCAAGTTGACCGGCTGCCAGATTGGTCCTCCATGGCGTCATTTCTCGAGCGCCGATGTCGCATGCTCGAAAATCTTGAGTGTTCAATGTCTACAAAATATTGGGTCAACATTTGAGCAAAAAGTCTGGTGGACATGTTAAAAATGTTTTAGTAGCCTCTGGCGCTATACAAAGCTGCGCCTTTTGCGAGGCAAAGGACCACTTCATTCACAGTTGCTCTCGTTTTATAAATGTTGCCCCAGCGCTGCGTTTTAAAGAGGCAAAAAAGTTAAACTTATGCCTAAATTGTTTGCGAAAGGGCCATCATCTTTCAAAATGTAAGTCTGGTACTTGCCGTCATTGCTCAATAAAACATCACTCGCTCCTGCATATGGATAACCGCATATCGTCGTCCCCAGAAACACATCAATTGCCTCAGCTCGACCCATTGGAAATACCCAACAGGAATCTAACTCAAGCTACTCTTGTTTCGTCATTATCGTCTCACATCGCACCTGAATTCCATGAATCTCCTTACGGTAATAATGTGTTGCTCGCTACAGCTATAGTTTTAGCAAAAAACAAATCGGGCGTTTTCGTGCCTTGCCGTGCAATCCTTGATTCAGCTTCGCAGTTAAATTTTGTTACTACTCGTTTTGCAAACCTGTTGCAGCTCAAAGTGAAACCATCTTGCAGTTCCATCTCTGGAATAGGAGATGGAAACTTTGTGGCAGATAAAGCAGCTAATATTGTGATCAAGTCTGCCCACGATAATTATCTAGTCTCGTGCACCGTTACTGTGATACCGTCAATAACTGAATATCAACCAAGTACAAATTTCGATAAAAATAATTTTAAAATTCCTGGAAATCTGAAATTGGCTGATCCAGAATTCTACAAGCGTGGCCGCATTGACCTTTTAATTGGCGCTGGTTTGTTTTTCGAGCTAATGAGTGTGGGTCAAATTCGCTTTGGAAAAAATTTGCCAATACTGCAAAAAACTCGGCTTGGATGGGTAATATCTGGTGGGGGTGCCACCTGCTCAAATTCGGTTTCATTAGCAACCGCATCAAAAAACGTATGTGAATCGAAAAAAGACACATTAGCCGAGATTGTAAAGAGTTTTTGGGAGATCGAAAATAATTTTGAAAGCAATTTTAAGCATTCTTTTGAAGACGAATATTGCGAACAGCACTTCAAGCAAAACGTTAGCCGATTTAAGTCTGGTGAATACTCTGTAAGTTTGCCGAAGAAATTAAGCATATATGAATTAGGAGATTCATATGCATTAGCCCGTAGACGCTTTCATAGCCTTGAAAATAAATTGCAAAAGCATCCAAATATAAAGCAACAGTATATTTCTTTTATGAGTGAATATGCTGGTTTAAAACATATGTCTCTTGTTACCAATATACCGAAAGAAGTTAAAGTACATTTTCTACCCCACCACTGTGTGCACAAAGAAGATAGTACCACAACCAAGCTAAGAGTGGTATTTGACGGTTCCGCAAAAACAACGTCGGGTGTCTCGCTCAATGACATCTTATTTGCGGGCCCAACTATACAGCCAAAGTTGTTTAGTACGCTACTACGATTTCGTTTATTTAAAGTTGCGTTGAGCGGCGACATATGCAAAATGTATCGCTGCGTTCGTGTTGCTTACCCTGATGATTTTCTTCAATGCATTTTGTGGAGAAATAGCCCTGAAGAAGATATACAAACTTACAAACTGAATACCGTAACTTATGGTTTTAAGCCTGCAGCCTTCCTCGCAATACGCACAATGCAGCAATTAGCCATGGATGAACAAAATGCTTTCCCCGTTGGGGCTGATGTTGTAAGGCGAGACTTTTACGTTGATGATTTAATAACTGGCGGAAATTCTCTCAAAGAAGTTACTGAAATAATGCAGCAAGTAACTGAACTGCTAAAACTGGGAAATTTTAAAATAAGAAAATAGTGTTCAAATGATGTATCCATCTTAAAGGAAGTGCCTGAAGCTGATCGTGAAACACTTTTGAAATTTCAAGATGGCACCGACATAACGAAAACCTTAGGTCTTTTGTGGGACCCAAATACTGATGCTTTTATATATACGTTTTCCCATGTTGCTGAGGCCAAAGTTATTTCGAAGCGAACTGTCTTGTCGTCGATTGCTCGTTTTTATGACCCACTGGGTTTAATCGGCCCAGTTATCACTAAGACAAAGGTCTTTATGCAAAATTTATGGAAATGCAAATTAGACTGGGATGAAAGCCTGCCTCAAAGCTTACACTCATCTTGGCAGCAATTTGTATCAACATTTTCAATGGTTCATAAATTTGTATTTCCTCGTTTTGTTTCCATTTTAGATTCCTCCATACAAATACACGGTTTTTGCGATGCTAGTTTAACTGCTTATGGTGCTTGCATTTATGCGAGATCAGAATCAAAAGGCAACACTAAAGTCCATCTATTGTGTTCAAAATCAAGAGTGGCACCTTTAAAAGCCCTTACCGTTCCTAAACTTGAGTTGTCGGCTGCATTGCTTTTGGCTGAACTTTTAAGTGAAGTTACAAATGCGCTGAAAGGCAATTACAAATGCCATTGTTGGTCGGATTCTATGGTTGTTTTATCATGGTTACGGGAAGAATCTACAAACTATAACGTATTCGTTGCTAACAGAGTAAGTCGTATACAAAATTTAACCAAAAGTATGTCATGGCACCATGTCCCAACAATGCTAAACCCCGCGGATATTTTGTCGAGAGGAGTCTCCCCAGAAGAAATTTTTAATTCAAGTCTGTGGAGAGAGGGGCCAGCTTTTTTATTGCAAGGTGAAAGGCACTGGCCAAAACCACTGAACTTTGTAAAGGAGCTTCCCGAACGTCGTAAAATCGTTTTAGCCACGTCCTCAGTCAATGACTTTTCGATAAATTGTAAATTTCATAACTCATTTTCTAAAATTCAAAGAATTTTTAAACAGATTTTTAATAGCCTGTTTCACGATGTCGAAAGAATGCTTTCGTTCGCATTCTAGGCGAAAGAAAACTTATTTGGGTTTCACCAAAGTATACTTTAAGCGAACGTTTACTCGAAAGACAAGTCGAACGAAAACGTAAGCGTTTTCATACAAAATTGGGTTTACCTATGTCGAACGCAAGCTAAATATGCGAACGTAAATGTCAAAATCACTCACTTGTAATTTTGCTTTCGAGTGGCATAAAAGTATGCAGTTTTTGATGTGAGTTAAAGTCCACTTTGTATTAAAATGCCACTAAATAAAAGAAAAATATGTTCTGAAGGGCTATTGGTTAAAATATCATATCGTTTAAAGCAAAAATTAAACGAACTTTCATTTTCAAAAAAAATACAATAATTTTGTAAATTTTAATTATGAAATGTTTTCAGTGATGTCAATTATGCCAAATTTTTAACAAGTTTTAAGCCACTTGTAGGAGTAAATAAACATTAAATTTAACAAAAAATTAACTGATTACGTCTCTTTTCTTATACTTTCGATTCCTGATTATCTGGTGTGAATGTTGCTGGCGCGCTTAATACATATTCATGAAGTACCGTTAGAAACACACGATTGTAAACTAATGTCGTGCATATGTATATGATCTCAAGATAATCTGTAAAATGATTTTGATAATGTTAACATTGCACTTTCATTTTATTTTTCTTATTAAATATATTATTTTCCCCTTTTTCCAAATCAACCAAAAATCAGTGCACTTCTTAATATGGATTTTTACAGATTTTTACGCTTATAAAACTACATTGGGTATATAGTTCATAGATAAATTCTAATACACTTATATTTGATAAATGAATTAAAACCATAAAAAATTACAGGCTAAATGAATGACAAATTCTTTCTATATGTCGTCATTATTGCATAGATATTTGTATATTTTGTTAATAAATATGTTTAAATAAACAATGATCCAAAATTCTAGTTATAAATACATAAAAAATTAAAAAAAATTACTTCTTTGATTAAAAAACAAAACATATCAAAAGATATTGGTTGTCTTAAAAACATTTATTTAAAAATATGCAAAATTAAACTTGTATTGTTATAGAATGATTTACCTTTAGTAGGAAATGCGGGATTCATCTTCGTTGAATCTTATGATACTTAACAAAGAAATCCCCTTAACAGTAGCTAAGCCATGGTATTAATATCCCAAAAACTTAGGACTTGTTAATATTATCTTATGTTAATTTTAACATTAAAACATTTACACATTATTGAAAATGATTTTTCCCTGTCTCTTAGTGCTTTACAATTTAAAAATGCTAGCATCACTGCTTTATGCATTAAAATTTGACTAATTATAAAAGTAAGTGCCTACCGCTGGGAGGCAAAAAAATTTGTTACGTAAATAGACACTATTACAAAACTTATAGCAAAAAAAAAATTAATAATTTTTAATTCACACCTTAAAGGGAAAACCATATTTTTAAATTTAAAATAGATTTGAAGTATTGATTTTAATAAAAATTTCGTTTAACAAACCTATTGCAAATTTAAAAATTATTTATGCAAATGCCCCAAAGTATGTAAGCATTTTATTATTTTTATTTTTCTCTGTCGATAACAAGCCCGTAAGTAAAGGCGAACGAAAGCTGTCGAAATAGTGAAACCCAAATTTACTCGAAAGTGAGTGACTAGATTTCTTTCGTATAGGTTTTCGTTCGACATCGTGAAACAGGGTATAAATTTTACAAAAGGTATTAAGTGCTATGGCAATCTAACCCCACAGGAGATAATGCGTGGGACAAAAATCTTAATTCGAAACGTTCAACTTATCCACTTCGCAACTGAATATAAAGCTTTAAAACTAAGTAAATGTGTAACCCCAACTAGTAAACTATACTCGCTAGCACCTTTCATTGACTCGGAGGGACTTATAAGAGTGGGTGGCCGTCTGCAACACTCGTTTTTAAATTTTGAAGCGCCACACCCAATAATTATTCCAAAGCACCACCCTTTAACGGCATCAATTGTTATGTACTATCATCAACGTTTATTACATGCAGGGCCGCAGTGTCTACTAGCAAACATTCGACAGCTATATTGGCCAATTGGAGGCAGGAAAACCATTAACGGAATCCTTGCCAAATGTATAAAATGTTTTAGAATAAAGCCTAAGCTTTTTCAGCACATTATGGGTAACTTACCAGCACATCGTGTACAACCAAATAGGGCATTCTATACAACGGGGATAGACTTTTGCGGCCCACTTTATTATAAATCCGAAGTTAAAAGCCGGCCACCGCTAAAATGCTACATATGCATTTTTATTTGTTTTTCGACGAAGGCAACCCATTTGGAGCTAGTACAGGATTTGTCGGCGTCGTCATTTTTATCGTCTCTTAAACGTTTTATTTCGATTCGTGGCAAGCCAAAAAAATATTTGGTCGGATAACGCCACAAATTTCGTTGGCGCTAAAAATGAATAAGCAGAATTGCGCCAATTATTCTTTGACCAAAAAAATATGCAGCAGATACACCAACAATGCCTAGAGGATGGAATAAACTGGAACTTTATACCTCCCAGGTCTCCTCACTTCGGCGGTCTTTGGGAGGCCGCCGTTAAGTCTGCCAAGCATCATTTTTATCGAGTCGCTGGCTCCTCAGTTTTGACGTTTGACGGGCTGCGAACACTTGTCTGCCAAATATCGGCTATATTAAATTCTATGCCTTTATGTCCAGTAACAGAAAACCCTGATGACCTTGAGGTATTAACTCACGCCCACTTCTTAATCGGCTCATTGCTAACAACAATCAATGAGCCAGATCTAACGGAGCTTAAAACTGGCCATTTAAATCGATGGCAACAAGTGTGTTATATGCGGCAGCTCTTTTGGAAAAAGTGGAGCAGTTCATACCTAACATTGTTACAGGAAAGATCAAAGTGGCGAGCAGTAAGCGGCAACATCACTTAAGGCACTATGGTTCTAGTCAGAGACGAAAACCTTCCACCTTTAAAATGGCAGATGGGACGCATACTTGATCTTGCAGCTGGCAAAGATGGAGTCGTACGTGTAGCGCTGGTAAAAACCGCCAACAACACTAGTAAAAGAGCTGTCGTTAAATTAGCCGTCTTGCCATTTGATGATAATGCAGTTGAAAGTCCAAGCCTTCCAACGCGATGAGGATGTTAATTGTAACCACTGTGTTAGTGGCAGAATTACCAAAAAGTCATCATCATGCGTGTACGTAGATTTGTTGTTGTTGCTGATTTAATGTTACAACATACATACATATGTACATACGTACATATGTATATCATCACATACTTGAGTTCAAGATTTATATTTTAAATGAATTTCAACAACAAAACATTTTGGTTTTTTTCTTAACATTTTTGCTAACGGTGCAAGCGTCTAATGAAGTTAAATTCCTATAATAATAAAGTTGTTTTGTCATTTCTTTTTGCATTTCTGTGCAATGATTTGGATTTTTGTAGTAGTTAGTTAGTTATGGAACAGAGACCAAATAAATAAGTTTGAATTTTGCAAATTAAAATATAACTAAATTTGATTTTATTGCGCCAGCTTGTGAAAAGGCTTACAAGCTCAAACAATCTACAAACATGCCTATATACTTAATGATAATTTGTAAGCGGCTTTCATTGTTTCTTAATGTTTAGTTTTCATATATGCCCTTCCCTCTAATGATATTTTAAACCGACTTGTATGTTAATTTTTTATATATTTAAACCACTTGCTGGGTTTCTTAATGTTTATTTTTCATGATTTTAAGTCAATATATTATATCATCTACAAACACACCTATATACTTAATGATAATTCCCCCCGTTCCGGTCCAACCAAAAATGTTGTAGCCACTTCAGAAAGCGGACTCTATAGCGCCGCGACATATGAACGCAACAGAGTATTACAACGCAACTTCTCCACACATACCAACTACAACACAACCGATTCAGGAAACAAGTTAGACAAATTGAATCTAAATTAAATCAATTGTCTTACATATAACTAGGTAGCACAGTTGGTTCAATGATTTTCCCAAGTCACACTGGTGAAAATCATCAAACAGCAGTAGCAGCAACAAACGTAGCTACTTACTCAGCAACATCACTGGCCACAAGTAAACCTCAAAATATTTTCACAAGCTGTTGGGTGACTGCCAATTTGCAACAGTTGTCTGTAAGCAGCAATTGTTTATGTTAATCCTATGATAAACCTTTAAAGTCTTTGACTGTTGTCAAGAACGAAGCAATTACTGCAGAAATCACATCCGTTAACTAGTGCCGCTGCTTCCCCTACATCAATACTGGAGCCACCATCGTTAACATTCGGAGTCGTGTGCTAATTTTGCAACTGCTGCTACAAATAAAACACATAATTTGACGTTAAAATTGCCCAAAACATCTACATAACTAGCAAATTCACTTTTAAGAATAATGATAATACCAATATTAAAAACCATTTGGGATTTTCAATTCCACAGCAGCAACAACAGCTGCAATTACAACTTTTTTCATATTTTTTATTATTGAATCTTCGCCTTTAGCAAATTAACAATAGGTTTATCTTAAGGCTATATATTTAATATTAATCCAGCCAGTGCCAAAATAAAATTGAGGTTCTCCTAAGGAAATAAAAAATTTCATCTAAGCGCAATAGTATCCCTTTTCAGACGGGTGTGTCCGCTATGTTGCAAGATGTTTCGAGCGAGCGAATTTGGATGAGTTTCAAGCTTATTTAAGTTCTTGTCTACATAGTTTAGGATTTCGCATTTTACTAGAAGAACTTCTAGACATACTTCATAACATACCAAGGAGCACCAGTTATCATTCTTAGTATTTTGTTTTGAATTTTTTCTATATTGGAGGCGGAAGCAGTCCCCAATAATTGTATCCCGTAGCACCAAATTGGTTTTAAAATTGAGTTGTAGAGCAGAAGCTTTCAACAAAGACATAACACAGAGTTTACACAATTAACCAATGTATTTGGGCCGTTTTAAGTTTTAATTGTGACAACTTTCCATCCATGTGAGGCGGCGATCCAAGTGAATGCCAAGATATTTCGTTTCAATTCGTTGAGACACCGTATGGTTGTTAATAAAAATTGGGGGGCACGTTTCCTTGCGTAAAGTAAAAGTAACGTGGGTGCATTTTTGTTCGTTTATTTTAATACCCCATTAATATAACAATTTTTCTACTTGGGATACGTGTTGCTGCAGTTGCTTCGAGGCCTCTTTAGGGTCTTTATGAATACTGAGATAGGCGGTATCATCAGCAAATGTCGATGTATGAGTAAAAATGTTTGTGGGCATGTCTGCTGTGTAAAGCAAATACAGAATTGTCGGCCAGTTATGTAGCTATTCAAAAGGTTGAAGATATTCATCGGTAAGTTCAGCTTAAGCTTGCTCAACAGGCTTTCATGCCAAACTTTATCAAAGGCTTAAGAGACATCAACAAAAAGCGCTAAACAGTACTTCTTATCTTCAAAAGCTTTTCTTATAACCTGTACTAGTCTGTAGGTTTGTTCGATGGTGCTTTGTTGACTCCGAAAGCCAAATTGGTCATTTGGAATACAGTTATTTACATTCAAGATCGGGATCAGCTTGTTTTTAAGCAATCTCTCAAATAATTTGGACATAGTTGGTAACAAACTTATAGGCCTGTATGATCCACCTTTGAAGGATCTTTTCCAGGCTTAGCAATCATCTTTACCAAGGTCATTTTCCATACTGACGGGAAATGCTCAAGGCGTAATATGGCGTTAAAAATAAAAATAACTATTCTTTTTGCTGTACAAGGTAGTTCTAAAAGCATTTTGTTGCTTATTCCATCAAAACCAGGAGCTTTTTTTGCATTTAAACTAACGATAGCCTTTACGACATCCAAGAAATGAGAACGAAGCGAATTTCTTTAGGACACCTAGCAACCACCGGCGCACATAGTGGTATTTTGCCAATCTAGCCGGACATTAAGCCAAAATGGAAATTTAAGAAATGTCAAAATTTAAGTGCGCAGCTCGACAGATAACAAAATTCTCTATCGGATAGTGAATTTTCAAATCTTTTGCTTGCAATTTGTCGTTTTGATGCACTGTCAAAGTGTCAAAGTCAGGAAAGTTAAGTAAATGTGCCAGCAATTTATTAACTTTTGATCGTTTTGAGAGGTTTACAATATATTTTTTTGTAGCTAAACAAACAAAGATTTTACATTGCAACTACTTTTTTTTTATTTTTTATATAAAGTTTTATTTAAAAAAATTCCTTCGAAATTAAAAAGAGGGTTTTTTCACTTTTTGATTAAAAAAAATAAAACCAAAAGGTTTTTAGAAGTGATGGCAGTCATTATCCTAAAAATCTTTTTCATCACTATAAAACCTAAAATCTCTACTTTTAGACGAAAAAAGAAAACGTTGCGCGTTTTTGCGCCATTTTTTTTTGCGAATTTTTGAAAATTTTACTTTTTTCTATTTTTTTCTCATCTTGTGTGTTTACATTAGAAACTTTTTTGTGGGTCAAAAAAAATTTGAAAATTAATTGTTTTTTTAATGTTTTTTATTTTAATTGTTACAGGTAAATTAAAATTGATTTTTAACAAGTTAAATTGGGTTTTGCACTGACATTGCATGTATAAAAAGTAGTTTTTACTCACCCCTAAACTGGTAATGTATACCTGTGCGACAGCTTTCTTAATGACGCTATTTTATGCAACAAAACAATTGTACCTATCTTAAAAACCTTTGGAAATTGCTAAAACAAAATTATTCTTTAATAAGAAACAAATCTGTGCTTCAAGTACTCATTTTTTGGGTGTACCTATATTGTGGTTATTGTACGAAATTGTTTCAGAACCCTTTTGAAACTATGAGAGTAAAATGAAAAAAAGTTTATACAGGATTCGAGCTATTACAAATAGTAAGGGAATGTAAAGATAAATTTGTTAAAGAGAAATTGTGATTTTTAGGTAGAAAATTGTGTGAACTTTCAAAATGTCAAGGAGATGGCGACATGTCTGCGGTGAAATAGTGTTCAGTTTCAAAAATTTTTTTAATATACAATGCACAAGATTTAAATACATAGATAAATTTCCTATTGGGCTGTTATCAGAAAACATTTTCGGATATACATGCAGAATTTTGCAACAAGGTTTCAAGAGTTCAGTGTAACGTAGATATTATTAATAGACTTTTGCTCAGTTCTGACCCACTGATGACTAGCATAAAACCAACTCCAAAAAAGGAGTCATTGCCCTTTACGAATGAAGCAGTTTCTTTAATGTTTCCCCCTGTACTTTATTTTCAAGAGGATTCAGATTCAGAAGAGGTATTTGAAGAAACAGACGAAGAAGAAAAGTAGCACTCCTGTTCTTAGTGCAAAAGGATATTTTTTAAATTACTTATTACTTCTGTAAATAAGTTATTGTTATATAAATTACTTATTTTCGGATAAATTTAATACATTAAATTACAAAAAAAGCGACAAACAAGCTGTTAAGAGTTGAGCACGATTAATTTCCTACAGGGTCATCGTAACAAAATTGGTTTCAAAAACATACTAACAGAACAAAATTATTTTAAGCATGCAGTCGTTTATCAGCCAACAAAACTAACAAATTGGCCTACCGTTAGCTGCGACACGCATTTAAAATGTATTTAAAAAAAAATGACATTCTTGGACCGTCGTCGTTTATGCTTACATACATTGTACATAAAGTGTATTTGTACGCAATTGTCGTTTTGATTTTAGTTGAAAAAACAGTTGGTTGTTAGCTTGAATTGGTACATGATTGACTGCCTTAATTAATTAACCTATTGCTTTTTGTTAATACGTAAATATGAAACCGCATCAATAAAAGTGACTTATTTTCTTGAATTAAACAAAAGTAAAAGGATGGTTTTTTAATTTTGGAAATTTATATTTTGTTTTTTTTTGTGCAAAATAGGGCAAAGAAAATCCTTTGTCCTCAATTTTTTTGTGACAAATAAGCAAAATATAAAAAAATTTTTTGTACAGGGCCGTTTCGGGGGGTAGGGTTTGGGGGCATTTCTGCCCCTACCCATAAAAGCTAAAATTTTTACTTTAATAGTATTTAGGCGGAAGTTATCCATTATTTTTATTATATACATTATTTTTGCAAATTTTACTTTATGCCACCGCCCACGAAAGGGAAGAGGACGACACTGTCCAAGTGTAGATTTTTTTAGCTTTCGCTTACGTTTAAAGTTGCATTTGCCTAACAATAGTATTGAAAACTTAAAATAAATTAATTTTTCAGAAGTAGTATTAGATCTTCTAACAGGAACTTTTTTCCCCTTGGTTAGATTTTCATTATTTTTAATCCTTAAATGCCTATGACTACAATACATGCTTCTGCCAAGTTTCATCAATCTAGGAGCACTCAGTAATTTTTAAGAAGCTTTATTGTAAAAAATAAAAAGCAATGTCCGGCTAGAATGGCAAAATATCCCTATGTGCAGCGGTAGTCCCCTCACCTCAGTGCATGGATTGGATCCTCTCATATTACGCAGTGGTGGTTTTGCGAAAGAAAGAAAGTTTTGTAATCGGTTTATACATTCTTTCAGCTTAGTTTTAAGTTAGGGCGATATTGTGCTTTTGCGATTGTCTCTGGGCTCTCCTTTTTTCAGATAAAAGCTTTTCCACGTCGGCAGAATAAAGTTTGTTGTACTTGGCTTGACGGTAAGTAGAAGAAACATGATCAATGGATGAATGAGCCCCAGTAAGAGTGCTTGGCGTTATAGTGTCCAGCAGCTATGAAGCGGGGACCTAAAGATTTGTAAAAACTGATGTACTGATCCTTCGTTATGGAAAATCTGGGTGGACAATAAACTGAAAAAATAGCGACAAAATGGAAAAATTCGTCAATTCAAATGTATAGGCCACCCAACCATTGGTATTTAATTCTTGATTTAATTTATATAGCAGATCCACCACATGATATATCCCTAGGATCCTTCGCGTCGTAAAAAGTGCTTCTAGTTGTTATATGAGTCTCGGAAATTAACATGACATCATTTTTTTAGTTTATTAAAAAGTATTCGAGTTCGTCTTTGTGTTGGCGGATGCAGTTTGCGTTCCAGAACGCAAACAATTACAACTTAGAGAGGGAAAATAAGGTGGCTCCATAGCCCTTACCTACTTAATTAGGTCTCAGTTGTAAAAATCTTCCTCCACGGAATTTCTTACACACAACATTCAATTAGTTATTTTAAATCGAGAAACGTCGGAAAATTGTTTTACGTGAGAAACATGGTCCAAATACAATTCAACAGCAATTTCATCAACGGCAACGACAACAATTAACAGAAGCCATGATAAAAGATCCACACTTTTCTACAAAGGGGGAGGGATTTTGAGAGCCACCCTCGTATATCTTCATGTTAAGAACCGCCCTCGAACAGATCTAGTTTAATTTAAACAAACAACAATTGTGCTGACCCGTTAATGCAATCCAGCACTTTCACAATGTTGTTGACCCGATAATGCGGGTCAGCACTTTCACAATGTATTTGACATGATAATGCGAGTCAGCACTTTCAAAACATTGCTGATTTCTGCAAAGTCAGCATGCAGGTTTAATATAAATAGTAGATTAGAATAGTATTAAGTTAGATGTGTTTTATAATTAAATAAAGAACAACTTAAAAAATACAATTATAACAGGATTTTTTGTTTATATTTCGCTATCACGGCATTATACACTGCTTACGTTATAAGCAAAACACTAGCTAGGTGGGAATCATGCAATGACATCTTGTGTTTAGTGAATGTATAGTGACGCCTCAATATTCATTTTTGCAAAACAATCGAATTGCCGTTTGGATAATGTTCATTTACATCTCTTATGTGTAATTTATTAATGTAAATTTGCGGTGTATTAAATATTTTTCTTTTTTTAAATTTTAGGATTTGAAACCATCTAATATAGTTGTCAAAGCTGATTGTACATTAAAGATTTTAGATTTTGGACTAGCAAGAACAGCTGGAACAACCTTTATGATGACACCTTACGTAGTAACACGTTATTATCGAGCACCAGAAGTTATTTTAGGAATGGGATACAAAGAAAATGTTGACATTTGGTCTGTTGGGTGTATTATGGGTGAAATGATTCGTGGAGGAGTACTATTTCCTGGAACCGATCACATTGATCAGTGGAATAAAATAATTGGTAAAGACTTTTGGCGATGAAATATTAATGTTTAATCAACTAATCTGTATTTAGAGCAACTTGGAACGCCATCAACTTCTTTCATGCAAAGATTGCAACCAACTGTTCGAAATTATGTTGAAAATAGGCCTCGGTACTCAGGATACTCCTTCGATCGACTGTTTCCCGATGTTTTGTTTCCTAGTGACAATAATGAACAAAGCCGAAGAAAAGCTGCCGAAGCAAGAGATTTGTTAAGCAAAATGTTAGTAATAGATCCTGAACAACGTATTTCAGTGGAACAAGCTTTATTGCACAGTTATATTCATGTCTGGTATGACAATGAGGAAGTCAACGCTGTAAGTACAATATTAAAGTATATCTCTAAAGTCTGTCAGTTTATTAACAATATTAAATTATATTTTTCATGGGTATCGCACCGCCTCCTTTTTTAAATTTAACCTTTTGGTTTTTCTGTTTTCATACCCTTCACATAGTGATAGGGTATATATTAGTTTGTCATTCCGTTTGTAATTTCTTATTATCCATTTGCGACCCCATAAAGTATACATATTCTGGATCCTTAGAGATAGGCAAGTCGATTTAGCCATGTCCGTCTGTCCGTATTATGGTTGAAATCAACTTTCTGAAGCCCATCGATAAAAGAGGCAGAGAGTCTAGATAAAGAAATAAACATCGTTCTTTTTCTCTCTCATGTCGAGAAAAAACTTATTAACTTTTAATGCTAAAGCAAAAAAGCAAAACTTCAGAAAAACTTCGGTTAAGGACATTATAGTCGGCTACATGTATTTGCAGAGCTTCTGATGTTGGCTTAAGCCAATACATGAATATTTTAGTTATCGCTTTATATAAGTGCTTTAAGTCTCAAAAAACCCGATGCAGAACAAGTACTAGTTTTATTCTGGGATAAAAATCAAATATCTGAGTATCAGGCAGGCATGTTCTGAAAATCACATGGTTTCAAAGCATTTGTGATTTTAAAATCACAATTGTGATTCAATGGTGTTCTGAAAACCACAAAATTTTTAACAATTTTTACAATCGTTATACTTGTTAAGTTAACGATAATATTTTTTGTGTTGTTAGTTTTATCAGCAAAAGCTTATTTTGCATATAACAGTAGTCGCTCGGTTATGTGAATATCCAGTTATGTATGTGAACTTCCAGAATAGTGAACAACAAAATTTAAACACAGGAGGTTTTAAAGAGTCTATCTCTGTTATGTGAACAGCTTTCGATTTTTTATTTTTTTTTAAATGTTTGTCTTATTAGAAGTGTGTTTTTCCCCTAAATAAGTAAAAAACCTGCAACTGTTGATTTTTTTAATGTTTTGAGTGTTGAGTTTTGATTGATTGTCTTTTGAGATCATTAGTGTTTGTAACATAGTGCATCGAAGATGAAGCGCAAGGTGTTAACGTTATCTGAAAAAAGTGACATTTTGGCAAGCTTGGACAAAGGCGCAAGCGTTACTTCTCTTGCACATATATATAAAGTGGCCAAGTTATTGCTTGGAGTGAAAATAATATATCTGATATTAATGATATTTAAGCATTGCGAAAATGCAGGGATAAGGCACTACAGAAATCCATTAAAGCAAAAAAAGTACAAAAAAATATAACCGAAAACTTTCATGTGCATTAATTATTAAAAACTTATTAAAAATTAAAACTTAATGTAATAAAACCATTTGAATTACTTATTTTATATCCTCTCGATTATGTAAACTTCTCCATTTAGTGAACAGGCTCTGTTTGAATTAGTTCATATAACCGAGCGACTACTATATATATTATTTTATTATACTTATGCTTTTCGATTTGGTAAAATTTATTTAACAACCATTTTTTTTAAAATAAAATACATTTAAAAATCAAATTGCCCACTATCGTTAAAAACTTCTTAGTAAATCACTTTACCGTAGCAGCAAACGACAATTTCTGTCAATAAAAAACTTTAGATTAATTATACAAGTTGGACGTACTTTTTGCGGCTCAAGAATAATATTTAAATACACACTTAATACTTACCCAAGAATACACTATAAGTTTTAAGTTTGAAGAAATTGTGCTCTTCATTTAAAAAAAACTTAAACTTTTTGACAATTGTTGCATCTAAAGTGAATTATTTATATGTTAAATTTACTTACAATTTTATAAAATTTACAAAAATTGCACTCAAATTTAAAAAGTGATCAAAAGGACAACTATTTTCACGTTTCGAAAGTTTATAAAAAGTAAACAATTATAACACCAGCTGTTCTGTTTTTACAAATACTGGTTAAAACAAAATAAAAAAGTGCTGCCAAGCTGTAACAGTTTTGAAGCCATAGCTAGCAAGGCTGTTAATTTTAAAAATTAAATTTAGTCAGTTTGAGAGCCATTGTTAATTAACTGGATTTTTTAAAATCTATATAAGAAAACTTTGGACGTTATCTTTAAATCATCATTTTTCATTTAAGCTGTATCATGGACATTTTTTCTGAGAAGGTTACCTCTCCCACTAGTGTAAAAAATTCCACTCAATTTAATACCCCGTTGGCTAAGTGTGGTAAAGCTACTGATAACGTTCGCAAAACACCTCGTATCCCTAGTATTGACTCTCCTTTTCGTATGTTGCAATTGCTAGACTCACGATTTGAAAAACAAACAGAGGCGATAACAAATCTGATGAAAAGCCTTATCTGTGATAGCGAAAATCGTATTTTGCAAAAGTTTGAAAAAATTGAGAAAAGTATGGGTGAAATGAAACGGGATCTTATAGACGTCACTACAAGAGTTTCAAAGCTCGAGCTAGTTGTGAAGGAAATAACAGCACTGAAGTCAGAGATGCAGGTCATTCAACTTCAGCATCAACGCCAGGAAAATTCCCAAGTTGCTTGTGACCTGCGTATTAATGGTATCCCCTTTTTTAATAACGAAGACTTACCAGCTATATTTGATGACATATGTTATACACTAAACATCAAAACACCACCTCTAAAGTCTATTTTTCGTGTGCAAAATCGGAGAGATAAAAACAAAATTAGTTCTCCTGATGCTGTTATTATTGCGAAGCTGTTGTCCCCTCAAGATAAAAATTTTATGCTTAAATCTATTGCTGACTTTAGAAGAGTAAATCGCAGTCCCTTAGTGCTCAGTCATATCGGATTTAGATCAGAAAATGATAGCAGATATAAGTCTAATAGCCCATTCTATATAAACGAAAATCTCACGTCCAGCAACTATCATATTTTTGTTTCTGCTCTACGACTCAAGAAGAACAGACATCTTCAATCTGTGTTTACAAGGCGAGGCATAGTCTATGTTAGACCCCCTGAGACTGAAGAAGCTATTCGTGTTGAAGACATCGAACAACTGAATCAGTTTTTTCTTGCTTCAAATATCTCACCTGTTGACCCTGTATTGCGTGGTAATGCTGATATGTAATAATTGTCTTAAATATTCTTTTCCTTATAAAATTTTACGTACAAAAACTAATTTTTTTGTTACTATTGTTAATTTTCATGTAATTGTTACTTTAAATGTTCGATTTAACTTGTTTTTCTCAAGATATAGTGCATTTTCTGGCGTTACTTTATTTAAAATTACAATAAATTCTACTTGCTACCTAACTAAGTATGCAAGATAGCAGTTCAGTAGCTGGTTCCAATGATGTTACAATGAGTATGCTACGAGTTTTATCCAAGCAGAAAAATGGCATTAACATATGTCACATCAACGCGCAAAGTCTCAATAACAAAATTGATGAATTTAGACTAATTTTTGAAAATTCAAATGTTGATGTAATCTGCGTATCCGAGACATGGTTAAAGGAATCAACTTCTAATCACATGATTGATTTGAATGGTTACATAACTTTTAGAGCTGATCGGGAGACTCATGCTGGTGGTGTAGCAGTTTTTGTTAAGAAAAGTATTAAGTGCAACTTTATCTGCAGAAACAAATGTCAAACTGATGCAAATAACATGGTAACACACTTAAACAAAGTTGAATATTTGTTTGTTGAAATATTAGCAAATGGTAAAAAGCTACTGGTAGGGTGCGTTTATAGACCGAACCGTAATACTCCTATTGATGTCTTTTTGAGCGATCTTGAGGAACTTGCTTCTCTTTTTTGTTATTGCCGGCGATTTCAACTCGAATTTATTGACTGATTCGTCACTTTTGGATAATATGTTGGCTATTGGTATCACACCTATTAATCGTTCTATTGCTACTCATTATAGTACCTTGTCTAAGACCTTACTGGACTTGTTCTTTGTTAATAACATTTCTAAAGTTTTGTTATACGATCAACTAACTGTGCCGTGCTTTTCAAAGCATGACTTGATTTTTACCTCATATGATTTTCAGTTAAGGCACGAAGCTCAATCTTTTACTTATCGTGATTTTAAATATATTGACTACCACGTATTGAGCGATAGTTTTGCGGCCATAAACTGGAATTCGATTTATTATATGCCATCTGTGGACAAACAATTGTCTTTTCTCGAAGGCAATATTTCATTTTTATATAATTCTGATGTGCCTTGCAGAACTAAAGTTATAAAGCCAAGTTCTAGGCCATGGTTCTCTTTGTCAATAAAATCGTTAATGAAACAAAGAGATGTGGCATACTCCCGATGGAAACGCTATAAAACTCCCTTCTTAAAAGATGCATACTGTAGGCTGCGACGAGAAGTTAATCGTGAAATAAGGAAGGCTAAATGTCTTTACTATGCCGAAAGATTTAGAGATGCCATTAGCAGTAAAAAAACCTGGCAAACCATACGGGATATTGGCGTTGGAAAGGAAAATATAAATATTAGTTGTTCCTCAACGCCGGATGAACTTAACAAAATGTTTGCTGATGTATCTCATGTGACTAATGAATCTTTGACAGACAGTTATCTAAACAACATTATAAGTTTTGAAACTGAGAATGAATTTAAATTCCGCTGCGTAAATGAATCTGAAGTCCTTTTTGCCCTCTCCTCCATAAAATCAAAATCAGTTGGTTACGACAATATTGATCCACGATTTATTTATATACTACTACCAAAATTACTACCATTCATAACCTATATATTCAACACAATTTTTACTACATCTATTTTCCCTAATAACTGGAAACATGCTAAAATAGTTCCTATACCGAAATCAAATCACGAATTTAGGCCAATAGCCATACTACCATTTCTTTCCAAAGTAATGGAAAAGTTAATGTACTCACAAATTGATGAATTTTTAAAACGTTTTAATTTGCTGACAGTTTTTCAATCTGGTTTTCGAACTAAACATAGCTGCGTTACAGCTTTAATTAATGTAATTGAGGATATCAGACTGGACATCGACATTGGAAAAGTAAATTTTTTAGTTTTGCTGTATCACTCTAAAGCTTTCGACACCGTTGATCATTCAATACTTTACTACAAACTGCTTAAATTATTTAAATTCTCAAGAACATCAGCCAATCTTATAAAATCATATTTAAGCAATCGTTTTCAATCTGTTTTTCTAAATGGTAATTATTCAACTTCTCTTCCTATCCCTAAAGGAGTACCACAAGGTTCAATTATGGGACCACTCTTATTTTCATTGTATGTGAATGATTTACCACATTATTTGAAACATTGCAATATACATTTATATGCTGATGATGTACAAATCTATTTGAGTAGTTCTGTAGAATCCATTAGTGAAAACGTTAGTAAACTAAATGATGACCTAAACAGCGTCCATAACTGGGCTACTGCTAACAAATTATTATTAAACCCACAAAAATCCAAATGCATTGTCATCCATAAGAAGTCTACAAAGCTGACCATGGACTTTCAAATTAAGTTGAACAACCAGCAAATAAATATTGTTTCATCTGCGAAGAATTTGGGTATTATTTTCAATGAAAACCTTGAGTGGTCAAATCACATCAACGGTATAGTAGGAAACATATACTGCTTGCTCCGTGAACTATGGGTTACGCAGTACTACACACCTTTGGACGTTCGGATTCTTATAGCTAAAACGTACCTTATGCCACGTTTGTTGTACGGGTGTGAAATTTTTGCTAACTGTGACTCTAAAAGTAAAAACAAAATCAATAAAACCTACAACAGAATAATAAGATATGTATATGGATTACGCAAATATGACCGGCTATCTTCGTATTCAAACAAATTATATGGAATGCCACTAAAAAGCCTTTTAGATGTACGGATTTTAGTATTATTACACAAAATAATATACGAAATGGAGCCATCGTATCTGTATAACCGTTTAACCTTTGCACGTTCAAATAGAGGCAATAAACTAATTCCTTTAAGACATCGAAGTCTCGTATCTGAGCACCAATTTTTCACATATGCTGTACATCTTTGGAACCTACTTCCGAACATTTTACAAACAAACAGCAACGCTAGAGAATTTAAAAAGCTTTTAACTCAACACTTGTACAGTTAATTTTGAATGTGCATTTTGAAATTTTTTGTTATACTTATTTATTATAATTCATAATTTGTTTTATAAACCTCATTTGTTTAATGTTTTTTTATCCTTTTTTTAATTTTATTTTAAAATACTCTGTAACACGAATTTGTACTGTACTTTTTTAATTCCCATGCTTTAATATAAGATCGAAGATCTTGTTGCGTGGGATAGTCAAATAAATAAATAAATAAAATAAATAAATTTCTTTTTTTTTATTAGAGGAAATTATTATTTTCCGTTAATGTTGAAAGAAACTTTCAATTTGAAAAAAGCAGATTTTTCTACCGCTACTAGCCGAGTAGAATGCATTTTCGAAAGCAGCTACGCAATTTCATCATCAGTACTCTTTGAACGGTAGTAGTGTATATGGTTGTAAACATCACCTATTTAACTTACATGTAACAGAGAAAAGTATACGGTATCAGTGTTTTCCTTCTGTTTTTATTTTGTAAGTTAGGACGAAGTTTATTTTTCATATAAACTATGCTTTTTTCCATTAAAAGTCTCTTTGGCAACACTTGACTAACGGACAAGCATTTGTCCATCTCTCAGATGGAACGAAACGCTTTTTATTATTGTATATCATACAATAGGGGTAATCACTTTTTAATTTCTTTTATTGTCAACGACAAATTGATAGAAATTATTAAAGATCATTTTGCACCGTGCCATGTGTGAGTTATATGTTAATTTTTATTTATTGTTGAACTAATTGTTTTTAATACAAATTTTTGATTTTTAGTTTGGCTTTAGTTCATATAATTTCTTTTTTTTTATTAGAGGAAATTATTATTTTCCGTTAATGTTGAAAGAAACTTTCAATTTGAAAAAAGCAAATTTTTCTACCGCTACTAGCCGAGTAGAATGCATTTTCGAAAGCAGCTACGCAATTTCATCATCAGTACTCTTTGAACGGTAGTAGTGTATATGGTTGTAAACATCACCTATTTAACTTACATGTAACAGAGAAAAGTATACGGTATCAGTGTTTTCCTTCTGTTTTTATTTTGTAAGTTAGGACGAAGTTTATTTTTCATATAAACTATGTTTTTTTCCATTAAAAGTCTCTTTGGCAACACTTGACTAACGGACAAGCATAACTCACACATGGCACGGTGCAAAATGATCTTTAATAATTTCTATCAATTTGTCGTTGACAATAAAAGAAATTAAAAAGTGATTACCCCTATTGTATGATATACAATAATAAAAAGCGTTTCGTTCCATCTGAGAGATGGACAAATGCTTGTCCGTTAGTCAAGTGTTGCCAAAGAGACTTTTAATGGAAAAAAGCATAGTTTATATGAAAAATAAACTTCGTCCTAACTTACAAAATAAAAACAGAAGGAAAACACTGATACCGTATACTTTTCTCTGTTACATGTAAGTTAAATAGGTGATGTTTACAACCATATACACTACTACCGTTCAAAGAGTACTGATGATGAAATTGCGTAGCTGCTTTCGAAAATGCATTCTACTCGGCTAGTAGCGGTAGAAAAATTTGCTTTTTTCAAATTGAAAGTTTCTTTCAACATTAACGGAAAATAATAATTTCCTCTAATAAAAAAAAAGAAATTATATGAACTAAAGCCAAACTAAAAATCAAAAATTTGTATTAAAAACAATTAGTTCAACAATAAATAAAAATTAACATAAAATAAATAAAAAAATAAATAAATATAACGATCATTGAATAGTTAAAAGTAACTAAATCGCACTACAACTGATATTTTCTTTTGTTTTGATGACATTTTTTATGTGTTAAAATTAATTAAAAACCGAATTAAAAAATAAAAATAAACCAAATATCGTTAGTATAAAAACTAAAATCAAATTGAAATGCCTCGAGCTTTATTGTTGTCAGTGATAGGGTTTTAAAGAAAACAACGAGTTTGGAAAAGGCATTTTCGACACTTATCAAATCCGTTTGATATGAATAAAACCTTGTAGTAAACAATAAGATATTATTTAAATGCCATAATTCAAAGTTCTGTCGTTTTCTGTTTAATATAATTTTACCGGATGAATGAAAGAGTTTTTCAGATGATATTGAATTCGAAAGCACCACACAGCAAAAATATTCTTATTTTAAAAATGAAACCGCGACAAAATCGAACTAAATTTGATTTTTCTTATTTTGAAAAGGTTTGTTCTTGTTTTTAAAATGTAGGAATTATAAAAAAACGGTTTTAAATCAAAATGATTATTTTTTGTTTTAAAGTTTTTTATATTTGTTGCAAACTCTAAACAATTTTTAAGCAAAGATGAAAATTTTTTATTAAAAAAGAAAATGTTTTAAATAAAAAATGGATATTTTTGAAAGAATAATAGAAGTTTTTATCGAAACAATGAAACGTTTAAAATATATAAAAAATAGCATTTTTAAATAGAAAAATGCGTGTTTTTGTTTCTACATTGCGTTATACTTACTATAAACCAAATAAAAATTAACCATTTATTATATTTTTTACAATGTACAGTATTTATCGCATATATGCACGTCGGTTATAAGCATTTCCCGCTTTTATGCATCCAAGCATGTGCGATTTCAGGTTGTAATTTAAAATATACTTAAAAATTTTGTCTATATGCATTTCTCGCTTTTATGCACCAAAATTTGAATACAATTTGAATTAATTTCAAAAGAAATATGCATCATCAACAATTTTTCAAAAATTGTACCAAAATTGTTTCAACATAAAGTATCATTCCTATCTATCAAAAAATTTTTGCCATAGGTAAACCAAAACAGCTTCGATGTTTTAAAAATAAGAAAGTGCCCATTACGTATTTTTCGCAAAACAAAGCATGGATAACAAGGACATTTGGACTGAAATAATGCTAGCTTTTGATGTAGAAATGATTCAGCAAAATAGAAAAGTACTCTTATTCGTTGATAATGCCACAGCCCATAAGCAGATAAGTTTAAAGAACGCTGACGTTCAATATTTACCAGCAAATAGCACAATTTTACAGCCATTATATTAGGGGATCATTCATGCATTCAAAGCATGCTGTCGACATAATATAATACGTTAAAAAATATGCTTTCTAGAGTCTGCCAAAAAAATTGAAGATTTTAAGAAAAGCCTTATATGTTAGCAGCATTATATGTAGCCAAGCGAGCACTCCTAGTACCATTTTTAACTGCCTTAAAAAGGTGGTTTCAAAATATACAAGCTTATTTTTTCAAATTTATATGATTTTTTATAGACATATTTCAGTGTAAGTTAGTTCGAAATCTCACGAGCTGCCAGTGATGTAAGATCGCAAAGATAAAATATTTATAACTGCTGACTTAGGTTTAGAACTTGGAGGTGAATTTGAAAAATTTGTAAGTCTGGACGAAAATTTACTTTGTCATGCACCACCTAACGAGGAGGAAATCATTTCTGAGCTCCAATTAAGCGGAGATGATGAAAAGGGTTTTGTTTACTTTTTTATATTAAATGCACCCTTTATGCAAATATCAGAGTTTTTATATATGCACTGCTGATGCATATAAACGATATTTTTTATAAGCGCCGTATATGCATATAAACGAGTTTTTATATTTGCATTTCCCGCTTATATGCACAGAAAGCTATGCATTTTCAGAAATGCATATAACCGATAAATACTGTATATATATTTGCAAAAATGTAATAGAATATAAATGAAATATTGTGTTGACAAAACTTACGTTGCATTGAGTTAAAAGGAAATTACTTGAAATAGGTCGCGAATCTTGCAAGCAATTCTTTACTTTAAAGGGACCGAAACATTTGCGTCATCGACATTGAACTGGAAGTAATAATAATGTATGTATCTACAACTGCGAGGGCTTCTAAAATATTTTTCAGCATCTGAATATATAAAAAATAAAAAAAATCATATTGAAATATTTTGCCACCGAACTGTTGTATGTATGTATATATGCAGGGTTAGGCAGTATTTCAAATACTTGTATTTGAAATACAAATACGTATTTTGTATTTGTATTTGAAATACCACCTTCTAATGTATTTTGTATTTTAAATACCTAACACTGTGGTATTTTTTTTGTATTTCAAATACTTATGATGTCAAAATACACTTCTGCAAAATACATTTTTTTTGTTATACAAAAAGTTGTCATTAGCAAAATTGAAAAATGTTACCATTTCCCAAAAAAAAAAAAAAAATAGAATGGAAACTTTGTCATCATATTCATTCATGTCTTAGCCTTAGCAAGGCACGTTCTTTTCCAGGGCTCAACCATTCAGGTAATATCAAGAGCTCAGCGGATATTTGGAAATGTGAATGTCAAAAAAATTAAATTTTGTATAAAAAGGTCGATAGTTATAAAAGTTTTCGAGATTATTCGTAAACAAAAGTTGTAAATTTTTATGGGATCTTCTAGTCCCCCTGCTCCTCTCCAAATTTTTCCTCCAAAATGTATGTCTCATTATCGAATCACTTTTTGTAGAACACTAGAAGTCGATAGCAATTATAGTTTCCGAGATATAGCGTACCGAAAATTTCATTAGAATTGTTAATTTGTATGGGAGCTACCCCTTCTCCTTCCACTACCCAATTTTTTTTCCCAAAATGTAGATCTTATCATCTAATTTCTTTTCGTAGAACACTAGAAGTCGATAGTTTCTAAAATAGAGCGCATCGAAACTTTCTTAAAAATTGTTAATTCGTATGGGAGTTATCCCTACCCCTGTCACAACCAAAATTTTTTTTCTCCAAAGTGTAGGCCTTATTTTCCAATTAGTGTTTTGCAGAACATTCGAAGTCGATAGCTGTTAAAGTTTCCGAGATATAGCGTATCGAAAATTTGATAAAAATTGTTAATTTGTATGCGAGCTACCTCTTTTCCTGCCCCCACCTAAAAAATTTTTTCTCCAAAGTGTAGGTCTTGTACAATCACTTTTTGTGAAACATTTGAAGCCGATAGCTGTTATAGTTTCGACGATTTAGCGCATGAATTATTTCACAAAATTTGTGCAATTGTGGGGGAAACACCACCTCCCCTGATCCTATCTGAAAAAAGCATATTTACTTATTTAGGTCCCTATTTTCAGGGTATCCGTGTCAAGAATGACTATACATATTTACTGAGATATATAGGGATATATGCACGGATTTTGTCCTAAAAAATGGGTTATTTTGATTTTTCGTTTACATATATCTCGGCCAATAGTCAAACGATTTTGCTAATTTTAAATAGCGATTGTCTCCAAGATTTTTTTTTTTTTTTTCATATTTTTATTATTGAATCTTCGCTTTTGCGAACTAACAATAAGTTTTCAAATCTTAAAACTAAGTAATTTATCTTAGTCCAGTAAGTACCAGACCAAAATTTAAGTTCTCATAACAAAGTAAATTAATTTAAACAGTTTCATCTAAGTTCAATAGTGTCCCTTCTTTTCAGACGAGTGTGTCCACTATGTTGCAAGATGTTTCGAGCGAGCGGATTTGGATGCGTTTCCAGCTTGTTTAAATACTTGTCCACATAGTTCAGGATTTCGCATTTAACTAGTGGAACTTGTAGATCCTTATGCATGTTGCTGTTTTTAATATACCAAGGAGCACCAGTTATCATTCTTAGGATTTTGTTTTGACGGCGTTGAATTTTTTCTATGTTAGAGGCGGAAGCAGTGCCCCATAATTGTATACCGTAGCACCAAATTGGTTTCAAAATCGATTTGTAGAGTAGAAGTTTACAATCAAGACGAAGCACGGAGTTTCTGCCAATTAGCCAATGAAGTTGTGTAGCTTTAAGTTTCATTTGAATCAACTTCGCATCTATATGCGTCTTCCATGTAAGGCGACGGTCCAGGTGAATGCCAAGGTATTTCGTCTCAAATCGTTGCGGCACCATATGGTTGTTAATAAGGATTGGAGAGCACGTTTCTTTGCGTAAAGTAAACGTTACGTGGGTACATTTTTGCTCATTAATTTTTATTCCCCATAATTCTGCCCATTTTTCAACTTGGGTTACGTGTTGTTGCAGCTGGTTCGAAGCCTCTTTAGGGTCTTTGTGAATACTAAGAAAAGCGGTATCGTCAGCAAATGTAGACGTGTGCGTAAAACTGTTTGTTGGCATATCTGCCGTGTAAAGCAAGTACAAAATTGGACCTAGGATACTCCCTTGAGGTACACCAGCCCCTATTGGTTGGTAACAACTTATTTGGTTTCCCTCTTTGATTTTAAATTGTCGACCGGTTATGTACTTTTCTAGTAGGTTGAAAATATTAGCTGGAAGGTTTAGCTTCAGTTTGTTTAACAGGCCTTCGTGCCATACTTTATCGAAAGCTTGAGAGACATCTATAAAAAGCGCGGAGCAATACTTTTTTTCCTCAAAAGTTTTTCTTATAACCTGCACCAGTCTGTGAGTTTGTTCTATTGTGCTATGTTGACTTCTAAAGCCAAATTGGTGATCTGGAATGCAGTTGTTTTCATTCAGTATCGGAGTAAGCTTGTTTTTAAGCAGCTTTTCAAACAGTTTGGACAAAGTTGGTAACAAACTTATAGGCCTATACGACTCCACCTTCGAAGGATCTTTACCAGGCTTAGGAATCATCTTTACTAAGGCAACTTTCCATATTGGTGGAAAATGTTCAAGCCGTATTATGGCATTAAAAATAAAAAGAATTATTCTTTTTGCTGTAAAAGGTAGCTTAATGAGCATTTTGTTGCTTATTTTATCAACGCCAGGAGCTTTTTTATCATTAAGGTTAGCAATAGCTTCTACCACATCTGAATATCGGAAACGTATTTCTATAGGACGTCTAGAAACAACAGGCGGTAATTCCCTCACGTCAGTGCATGTATTAGGAGTGAACACGTTTCTTAAGTGGCTTGCGAGCAGATCGCATTTTTCTTCATCATTTCTACATTTCTAGCCCAGGATCCTCTTAGATTGCGCAGTGGTGGTTTTGCGATTACGGGTCTTTTGAGACGACTGGCTGATCGCCATAGAGAATAATTTGTTTGAGGAGTCGCGTCTAGACCTTCCAAATACTTCTTAATTGATGCAATTCTGTGTACCTCCAGCAAGTTTTTTAAGCGATTTGTACACTCTTTTAGCTTCGTTTTAAGTTGAGGCGATCTATGCTGTTGCCATTCTCTTCGCGCTCTCCTTTTTTCAGATAAAAGCTCCTCAACATCGACAGAAAAAATTTTGTTGTATTTGACCTGACGGTATGTTGAAGAAGCATGTTCAACGGCTTCTTTAATGTTTTCATTTAGGATATTTAGGCAATCATCGATTTCTTGGGGAGTTTTTAGTGGTATGTGTTCCGAGCAGTGAGAGCTGATATATTTTTTATATTTCAACCAATTTACTCTTTTGGATAAGAAAAAATCACTAGTTGCGATTTGGTTAGGACTGCAAATAGTGATAATTGTGGGTGAGTGGTCAGAAGATAAATCCAGAGAGGCTTGCGCCTCAATAAGCTCCGGGGATATACCTTTTGCTACGCCAAAATCTATTACGTCTGGAATTTTATTGTGGTCGGTTGGCCAATAGGTTGGTTGTCCGGTAGAAATAACACAAAGACCCATTTCAGATACGGAATCATACAAGATACGACCTCTGGGACTAATTAGGCGGGAACCCCAGTAGGTGTGTTTAGCGTTATAGTCTCCAGCAGCTATGAAGCGGGGACCTAAAGATTTGTAAAAACTGTTGTACTGATCCTTCGTTATGGAGAACCTGGGTGGACAATACACTGACGAAATAACTAGGTTAGCGAAAAATTCATCAATGCAGACGTTTGCTGCTTGAATATAGCATTCGGAGATGCCACCTAACCATTGGTGTTTAATTCTTGATTTGATTAGTATAGCCGAGCCACCACATGATCTATCTCTGGGATCCTTCGAATCATAAAAATTGTATCCACTTATTTTAAAAGTGCTCCTAGATGTCATATGAGTCTCGGAAATACACATGACGTCAATTTTTTGGTGTGTTAAAAAGTATTCGAGCTCATTTTTGTGTTGGCGGATGCCGTTTGCGTTCCAGAAACAAACCCTTAGGCAGTTCATGGTCTGTTAAGCATGGCCTGCAGAAGAGCAGACTGCATTTTCTGCATCTCCTGCATCATGCCAGCCAAGATATTTCCAATAGTTTGACTTTAATAACTGGTCCGTATCACTTTATTTGGTTCCGGAAACTGGATTTAAACAGACGGACATGGCTATTTTAACTTCTCTATCTTTAAGGATCCAGAATATATGTGCTTTATGGGGTCGCAAATGGATAATTAAGAAATTACAAACGGAATATGAAGGGTATAAAAAGAGGGCAAATTTTTGAATTGTTTTTCACATACAGGGAACTGTTTTCATAAAATTTAACACCAGTTTGTGTTCATCAGGACCTGTGGAAAGATTTTTTTCTTTAGCAGAATTTTTTTATTTTCTCCAACAAGAGGCTGCTTATCTGATTAAACTTTTAAAAATCTAGTGTTCATGAAAGTTAACTCATGTTTTACCGATTGATTAATGGTTATAAATGTATTTTGTATTATTTTATAGGGTTTGTTGTTGGTTAAGTTTGTCTATATGCATTTCATTGGTTCTTACACCAAATCATCAGTAGACTTCAACCACCCAAATTCTTAAAAAACTCATGAATATTTTCTGTCTTTATATAATAACCTCATTAAACAAAATGAGAATTACTATAAGAAAACCAAAACGTTCAAGTTTCTTTAAGAATCCAACAAACCATTATTCGCTATTCGCTTGTTTTGATTTTCTTTTTCCCCTTACATTTGAATAACCAATGGTTATTACTAAATGTATTAAGGGGCAACCGAAAACAAAACCTTGTTGTTAAACAACACAATTTTTACAATATTATTTAGGATTTAATCCCAATTTTCTTGTTAATTTATAGGGTTTGTTGTTGGTTAAGTTTGTCTATATGCATTTCATTGGTTCTTACACCAAATCATCAGTAGACTTCAACCACCCAAATTCTTAAAAAACTCATGAATATTTTCTGTCTTTATATAATAACCTCATTAAACAAAATGAGAATTACTATAAGAAAACCAAAACGTTCAAGTTTCTTTAAGAATCCAACAAACCATTATTCGCTATTCGCTTGTTTTGATTTTCTTTTTCCCCTTACATTTGAATAACCATTGGTTATTACTAAATGTATTAAGGGGCAACCGAAAACAAAACCTTGTTGTTAAACAACACAATTTTTACAATATTATTTAGGATTTAATCCCAATTTTCTTGTTAATTTATAGGGTTTGTTGTTGGTTAAGTTTGTCTATATGCATTTCATTGGGTCTTACACCAAATCATCAGTAGACTTCAACCACCCAAATTCTTAAAAAACTCATGAATATTTTCTGTCTTTATATAATAACCTCATTAAACAAAATGACAATTACTATAAGAAAACCAAAACGTTCAAGTTTCTTTAAGAATCCAACAAACCATTATTCGCTATTCGCTTGTTTTGATTTTCTTTTTCCCCTTACATTTGAATAACCATTGGTTATTACTAAATGTATTAAGGGGCAACCGAAAACAAAACCTTGTTGTTAAACAACACAATTTTTACAATATTATTTAGGATTTAATCCCAATTTTCTTGTTAATTTATAGGGTTTGTTGTTGGTTAAGTTTGTCTATATGCATTTCATTGGTTCTTACACCAAATCATCAGTAGACTTCAACCACCCAAATTCTTAAAAAACTCATGAATATTTTCTGTCTTTATATAATAACCTCATTAAACAAAATGAGAATTACTATAAGAAAACCAAAACGTTCAAGTTTCTTTAAGAATCCAACAAACCATTATTCGCTATTCGCTTGTTTTGATTTTCTTTTTCCCCTTACATTTGAATAACCATTGGTTATTACTAAATGTATTAAGGGGCAACCGAAAACAAAACCTTGTTGTTAAACAACACAATTTTTACAATATTATTTAGGATTTAATCCCAATTTTCTTGTTAATTTATAGGGTTTGTTGTTGGTTAAGTTTGTCTATATGCATTTCATTGGGTCTTACACCAAATCATCAGTAGACTTCAACCACCCAAATTCTTAAAAAACTCATGAATATTTTCTGTCTTTATATAATAACCTCATTGAACAAAATGAGAATTACTATAAGAAAACCAAAACGTTCAAGTTTCTTTAAGAATCCAACAAACCATGATTCGCTATTCGCTTGTTTTGATTTTCTTTTTCCCCTTACATTTGAATAACCATTGGTTATTACTAAATGTATTAAGGGGCAACCGAAAACAAAACCTTGTTGTTAAACAACACAATTTTTACAATATTATTTAGGATTTAATCCCAATTTTCTTGTTAATTTATAGGGTTTGTTGTTGGTTAAGTTTGTCTATATGCATTTCATTGGTTCTTACACCAAATCATCAGTAGACTTCAACCACCCAAATTCTTAAAAAACTAATTTTGTTTAATGAGGTTATTATATAAAGACAGAAAATATTCATGAGTTTTTTAAGAATTTGGGTGGTTGAAGTCTACTGATGATTTGGTGTAAGAACCAATGAAATGCATATAGACAAACTTAACCAACAACAAACCCTATAAATTAACAAGAAAATTGGGATTAAATCCTAAATAATATTGTAAAAATTGTGTTGTTTATTAACAAGGTTTTGTTTTCGGTTGCCCCTTAATACATTTAGTAATAACCAATGGTTATTCAAATGTAAGGGGAAAAAGAAAATCAAAACAAGCGAATAGCGAATAATGGTTTGTTGGATTCTTAAAGAAACTTGAACGTTTTGGTTTTCTTATAGTAATTCTCATTTTGTTTAATGAGGTTATTATATAAAGACAGAAAATATTCATGAGTTTTTTAAGAATTTGGGTGGTTGAAGTCTACTGATGATTTGGTGTAAGACCCAATGAAATGCATATAGACAAACTTAACCAACAACAAACCCTATAAATTAACAAGAAAATTGGGATTAAATCCTAAATAATATTGTAAAAATTGTGTTGTGCATTTTGTATTTTTAATAAAAGATACTAAAATACTGTATTTTGTATTTTGTATTTTAAATACTCGACTTGAAAGTATTTGGTATTTTGTATTTGGAATACAAGCGGAACAAGTATTTTGTATTTCAAATACAGCAAAGCATGTATTTTGCCCATCTCTGTATATATATATGTATGTATGTATGTATGTATGTATGTATGTATGTATGTATGTATGTATGTATGTATGTATGTATGTATGTATGTATGTATGTATGTACGTATTTATGTATGTATGTATGTATGTATGTATGTATGTATTATGCACGTGCACCATTAAAACAAATTAGTATTGCAAAAGCAGACATACCTTGTGCATCCATGTACATACTAGTTGTTTTTGGTATAAATGTGTAAATAGGTGTAACTGATATTGTATGGTTTTGCTATTGCGCACTCACTCTACTCTTATAAAAAAATATTGTTGTTTATGGTTTTGCATTGAGTGCGTAATGTATTTGTTTTTTTTTTGTGCTGACTAACAACAGTATCATGCATATTTTCTTATTACTGTTGATACAACAAATAAACAAGATCGTTTATATAAAAGGTTGTGAATGAAAGAAAAATTTGATTTTTAAAGTTTATTGTATTTATAGTGTTAAAAATTAATAAAATAAATTAAAAAAAAAAAACATTTTTTTATCTCAAGCTGAAAAATTAAGATAAAATAATATATATTTATTTTGTATTTTTTAATTATTTAAGTTTTAATTTTAAATTTGACCTTAATATATATAGTTACGATGCAATTTTAATTTTTTTTACCTAAATTTGTTTAATTTATTTAAATAAAATTTAAAAAGTAGAAAAACTGGCTCATGTAGCCAGAATAAGAAAAAAACAACGAAAATACTTATAGTCAAAAATCATTCTTTGTATGTATCTGTTTCAACGAAACATAGAAAAACAAATTTGTTACTCTTGCTCTCATTTTACCAAACCACACCATATTTAATTAGAGAAAACACCAATACACACTTATAACAAAAACACGAAGCTACTTATCAATACGCACTAAAAGCTGAAAAACACACAAACTGGATATAACTTTGCAAGTGTTTAGTATGTACGTATGTATGTATGTATGTATGTATGTAGGTATGTATGTATGTATGTATGTATGTATGTATGTATGTATGTATGTATGTATGCATGCATGTATGTATGTATGTATGTATGTATGTATGTATGTATGTATGTATGTTTTTTTTTTTTTTTTATAATAACCAGCACTCAGGGGATGACCCCTACACATGCATTGCATTGTATTGGTATCAGGAAAATAGGTTATGGGAAGGAGGATTAAGGGAGTAGTGTTTGTGGACATTTGATTTAAATTTCTCGATATTTACTGTGGCAGGAAAGACACAGCTAGGAAGTTTATTCCACATACGAACTGTGCGACCGAAGAAGGAACTCTCCCTGTAATGGGTGGTGCGATTAACTGGCCAGTCGACTACGTATGGGTGTGCTCTTCTAGAAAAACGTGTATCACGCAAAAAGTTCCGGGTCTCGGGAACAAGTTACCTGATTTTCTCAGAGCACATTCTATTATAGTATCGATAGAACAGCGAAACACACCCCACATCACGACGGTGTTCGAGTGAATCCAGACGGTCAGATACCACAACGTCGCCGATGAGTATCTTCGCTCGTTCCTGTACGCGGTCAAGTAGCCCCAAAATAGATTTTGAGGCACCAGCCCATACATGAGAGTTGTATTCCATTTTTGGTCGGATATAGGTGGTATAAATATTGAGAAGATCAGATGGTGTAAAGTAATTCCTACACCGTTTAAGAAAACCAAGACATTGCGATGCTTCCTTCGACACAAGAAAAATGTGTTCCGTCCAGCGGACATCGCACTGGATTCTCATGCCCAGAACATCAAGAGTCTCTGTCTTTTCAATACTTACATTATCCATTAATACAGACGAGGCATTGTGCGTTTATGTGTCAAAAGACAACATTGGGTTTTACGGGCATTAAAATCGACCCTATTTGCACGGCCCCATTTGGAGATTACCATCAGATCGCGGTTAATCGAAACATTCATACTCTGTCTCCTAGCTCCAATCTCCAAAGAGCTAGGTCTATGGTCAAACGAGTATGAATGGCATATGCTGCTGTCGTCTGCAAAGGAATAAATAGGATTCGAAGTTTGACATAGAAGGTCATTCAGAAAGATAAGAAATAAGGTTGGAGAGAGGACGGAGCCTTGCGGTACCCCTGAATTGATTTTATACTCGTTGGAAGAGATCCCATCTATAACAACACGAATAGTGCGATCTCTGAGAAAACTCGATATAAATCGAGAAAATTTTTCACCGACACCAAAAGCAATTAATTTAGATAGAAGCGCACAGTGCCAGACCCTATCAAACGCCTTAGATATGTCCAGAGCTACCACTTTACTTTCGCCAAAATGATGAATTGAGGTACACCATTTTTCTGTCAGAAAGACCAGTATGTCCCCCGTAGACCGTCCTCTACGAAAGCCATACTGGCGGTCGCTTAGTAAACCGTTTATCTTCAGATAGTTAACCAGGCGGTAGTTAACCATACTCTCCATAACCTTGGAGATCGCTGAACAAATTGCTATTGGTCGGTAATTTTCAGGGTTTTCAGCCTTTCCCTTTTTGGGGATCGGCGTAACATTAGCTACTTTCCAGTACATCGGAAATACTCCGGCATGATAAATACGGCTGAAAAGGTTAGCTAATGGACGCGACAGCGTCGAAGAACATTCCTTCAAAACCTGTGCTGGTATACCATCCGGCCCAGGGGACTTACTAGTATTGAGATCCGAAAGAACCCTTTTAACTGCACGAGCTCGAAAGAATATGTCTGGCATAGTCCCAGAAAATCTCTCAAGCTCGGGCAGTGGTTGGTTGCTTTCCGGCAAATATGAATTTGCTGCAAATATATTAGCAAAAAGGTTAGCCTTTACAACCGGGTCGGTGACTAATATGTCATTTTTTACAGAGCAGGGATTGAAGAGCCAGCGTTGTTCCTTACTCTCTTAACAAATGACCAAAAGTTCCTGCTGCCTTTGGGACATCAAGAACCCTTGCACGCAGACGCTGTTCGAACAAAGCCTTTTCGCGCCTGAGTACTTTGGCACACAAAGATCTCGCCTGTTTGCGTAGCGAATCAGTATCGGCGTTCTTGTTCGCACGCCATATACTAAATGCTTCCTCTCTGGACCTTACTGCAGCTTTGCAAGTCTGGTTAAACCACGACTTCTGCCGAGGTTTACTGGAGATCGTTTTAACCGGAATAAAGGATCTCATTCCCAGTAAAATAATACTTTCAACCATTTTCGCCATGGCATTGACATTATTGTTCATAGTTTCCAGTTAAACTGCCGAAAGAAATCGTTGAGCTGTGCTTAACGAGCCTTTTCGTATATAAAAATCGAATGCTTCGGGGCTGCCGTCGAAGCGCCGTGAAGCCCGGAGAACGAAAAGGAGGCGGAAACGGTGCAATGGTCCGAGTTTCCGAGAGGTGCAAGAACATCTACTTCGTACTTTTCAGGGTGCGAAGTAAGAAAAAGGTCGAGGGTATTTTTCTAGTGCCCTTCAACACACGAAATGTGCGTTGGTTCGTTCACTAGTTGCGCAAGGTGATTGTGCGCGGCGAATAACTCAACATAGCGTCCCTCTGGAGTCGTAAGGCCGGAATGGCGAATCCAAGAAGAATTGTGAACATTAAAATCACCAGCAACAACAATTTCACTGTTCGGACAATCCCCAATGATTTTGGTCATGGAGTCAGAAAGGGAGTCGAAGCCACCCATTGTGATATCCCTTCCAGCGTTTGGACTTCTATAAAGAAATCCGAAGTGCAGAGTGTGCCACCTGATCTTGAATTTAACCCAAAGACAGCTAAATTCTGCATCAAACATGTCAAATGGTTGCTGACATTGTACACAACGTCTGTTCTAATATATATCGCAATGCCCCGATGGAGGGAAAAGAGTGTTAAAAGGTGGTACCCAGGTACCTGGAAATCCTGAGGGTCAGCATTTTCAGATACCTGGGTCTCACAGAGTGCAAGAACATCCGGCCGATGGAGACTCACGTGAGCATACACCGAGAAGAAATTCGTTCTCAGCCCACGTATATTGCAAAAATGAATTCTGAACCGTCCTGTCATCATAAATATTGAGAAAAATAAATCAAAGTCCCTCGTATGTATGTATGTATGTATGTATGTATGTATGTATGTATGTATGTATGTATGTATGTATGTATGTATGTATGTATGTATGTATGTATGTATGTATGTATGTATGTATGTATGTATGTACATATGTATGTATGTATGTATGTATGTATGTATGTATGTATGTATGTATGTATGTATGTATGTATGTATGTATGTATGTATGTATGTATGTATGTAGGTATGTATGTATGTATGTATGCATGCATGCATGTATGTATGTATGTATGTATGTATTAGACATCTGCATGACTATATTCATTTGATTGCCTATACACAACAAAAACAATATTCATTCAAACATTTTTCATTCTATGGGAGATAAATAAAGTTAAACCAGTAACAACACAAGAAAGAATGTATTGTGTGTTACACTCAATGATACAAGAAGAACACATTCATTTTACAGTGTTCGTTTTGAATGTGTATAAAACTCACTTGAAAATACAAAAACATAGCAAAGTCTCATTACAGTTAGACTTTTTATAAAAACATTCAGGTGTTTTTTCGAGTTAATGAATGTTTTAACAACAACAATAACGACAAATTTGCAAGCACAAATGAATGCGCTCAATAATAATTTTTTTAAACCAATCATACAACAATATTTACACACTCTTTCTGTATTTATTTATATGAATGTATAGGTAATATTTTGTTTTCGGTTGGAGTTATTTATTATTTGCTTTCGCTTGTGGGTTCATTCATTTAGTTTGTTTAACATTGAATGAAAAACACTATGTGGTTGAAAAACAAACGAATGTATTTAAACGGCATTTGGGTGTAGTCACGCAGACGTCTAGTATGTATGAATGCATGTATGTATGTATGTATGTATGTTTTTATGTATATTTATGTATGCACGTATGTATGTATGTACAGTGAATCACAGTGAAAAGTATCCACATGAGTTTTTCATATAAAAAATGCGATTGTTGATAGTTAATCAATGAATTAAATTTTATTCTTTTTTATATTTAAACATTAACGTCTTAACTTAAAATAAATGAAATAAAAATAACAAAATTCAGGTAAATTCAAATAAAAAAAATAATAATTGTTAAACAACATCAATTTCTACCTCACAGTGAAAAGTATCCACCTGGCAACACTTGTAATTTTATAACGGGTAACAGTTAATCTTGTAATAAAATTGCAAGCAAAATATTGCATCAGTTGTTTTTTACACTTTCCACGTTCTAAGTTTGCCAGTCGAGAGGGTAATTTTTCAAATTAAGACCATGGGACGCCATACAACAATTGCCGAAAGAAAATTAGTTATTCATCATGCTGAACTGGGAAAATCTCAACGGAAAATTGCAGAAATACTCAATATTACTCGATCTGCTGTCCAAAAAATTATATTGAGACATAAAACTGAGAATCGAATCTGCAACAAGCCGAAAAAGAGCGAGAAAAAAATTTTCACTGAAAGAGACGAAAAGTGGTTGCTTCGACAGGTGGCCGATAACCCGAAGCTTAGTGCACCTAAACTGGCTGAAATCGCGGAGAAATATCTCAAAAAAAGTGTAACCCAGAAACCATTAGAAGAATATTGCGTAAGCATGGTCTTCATGGTAGAGTTGCATTGAAAAAACCATTTATAAGTCCCAAAAACCGCCAAATTCGATTGGAGTTCGTTCAGGAACACGAAAAAGAGGATTTTGAATTTTGGAAGACTGTTATTTTTGCCGATGAAAGCAAATTTAACATGTTTGGGTCGGATGGACCAAATAAGGTATGGCGTAAAGCAAATACAGCCTTGGACCCTAAACACACAATTCCAACCGTAAAGCACGGAGGAGGGTCCGTTATGGTATGGGGTTGTATGAGTGCTGCCGGTGTAGGAAATCTGGTCTTTATCGAAGGAGTCATGGATAAGATGATGTATTTAAACATTTTGAGAGATAATTTAAAATGTAGTGCTGAAAAATTGGGATTGGGGACAACATTCCAATTTTATCAAGATAATGACCCCAAGCACAAATCACACATTGTTCGAGAATGGATGCTATATAACTGTCCAAAAGTGATTCAAACACCTCCCCAATCCCCGGATTTGAATCCAATAGAAAATTTATGGAGTACTTTGGAGACAAATATTAGAAGTCATAATATCTCAAGCATAGGAACTCTGAAAAATGCTTTGCAAGAAGAATGGGGAAAAATTCAGAGTTCTCACACGGAAAACTTAGTTAAATCTATGCCAAAAAGGCTCAAAGCTGTAAAGGACAACAAAGGATACCATACCAAGTATTAAACACCTAAGAAAATAATTTTTTTATTAAAACTTTTATCGTGGATACTTTTCACTGTGAGGTAGAAATTGATGTTGTTTAACAATTATTATTTTTTTTATTTGAATTTGCCTGAATTTTGTTATTTTTATTTTATTAATTTTAAGTTAAGACGTTAATGTTAAAATATAAAAAAGAATAAAATTTAATTCATTGATTAACTATCAACAATTGCATTTTTTATATGAGAAACTCACGTGGATACTTTTCACTGTGATTAACTGTATGTATGTTTGCATGCATGTCTGTATAAATGTATGTATGTATGCATGCATGTATGTATGTATGTATGTATGTATGTATGTATGTATGTATGTATGTATGTATGTATGTATGTATGTATGTATGTATGTATGTATGTATGTATGTATGTATGTATGTATGTACATATGTATGTATGTATGTATGTATGTATGTATGTATGTATGTATGTATGTATGTATGTATGTATGTATGTATGTATGTATGCATGCATGCATGTATGTATGTATGTATGTATGTATTAGACATCTGCATGACTATATTCATTTGATTGCCTATACACAACAAAAACAATATTCATTCAAACATTTTTCATTCTATGGGAGATAAATAAAGTTAAACCAGTAACAACACAAGAAAGAATGTATTGTGTGTTACACTCAATGATACAAGAAGAACACATTCATTTTACAGTGTTCGTTTTGAATGTGTATAAAACTCACTTGAAAATACAGAAACATAGCAAAGTCTCATTACAGTTAGACTTTTTATAAAAACATTCAGGTGTTTTTTCGAGTTAATGAATGTTTTAACAACAACAATAACGACAAATTTGCAAGCACAAATGAATGCGCTCAATAATAATTTTTTTAAACCAATCATACAACAATATTTACACACTCTTTCTGTATTTATTTATATGAATGTATAGGTAATATTTTGTTTTCGGTTGGAGTTATTTATTATTTGCTTTCGCTTGTGGGTTCATTCATTTAGTTTGTTTAACATTGAATGAAAAACACTATGTGGTTGAAAAACAAACGAATGTATTTAAACGGCATTTGGGTGTAGTCACGCAGACGTCTAGTATGTATGAATGCATGTATGTATGTATGTATGTTTTTATATATATTTATGTATGCACGTATGTATGTATGTATGTATGTTTGCATGCATGTCTGTATAAATGTATGTATGTATGCATGCATGTATGTATGTATGTATGTATGTATGTATGTATGTATGTATGTATGTATGTATGTACATATATATATATGTATTAGAGACTAGTTTACTCAGAATAAAATTTGTTCATTGTTAAATCATGATACGAAAACCTATTCAGTTTTATTATTTTGTTCAAACGTATCACATGACATAAACCAATGCATGATTTAAAATCATTTCATTCGATCTGTTGTTGTTGGCTCTTTTAATTTGTTCAATGTTCAAAAAAATCAACATAAATTCAATCGTATCAGCATCAGTGAGTGAAACTGAACAAAAAATCCTAGCATTTAAGGGATGTTGAACTTAATGAGAATAACAGACAAAACAAGTAAGAGCGCTATATTCGGCTGTGCCGAATCTTATATACCCTTTACATTGGCCCTTTAATATGCCCAGCCAAGTTATTTTGAACTGCAAATAATATATTAAAAATACCTTGTGTGAGTTTTAAAGTCCATAGAAAACGTTACAAAATTTTAACGTTCGTATGGATACTAGAAATAGATGAGGAACGTTTGAAGTTTTTGACATTATTTATATTAAAAGGTTAATAAAAGTTGTTAATTTTTGTGGGATGTTCTAGTCCCGCTGCTCCTCTCCAACTTTTTTTCCAAAATGTATTAATTATTTGATTATTACTTTTTGTGGAATATTCGAAGTCGATAGCTCTTATACTTTCCGAGATATAGCTTATTGAAAACTTCAAAAAATTGTCTATTTGTATGGGAGCCACCCTTTGTTTACCCCCCACCCAAAAAATTTTTCCTTAAAAACATTACTCTTGTAAAATTACTTTTTGTAAAACATTTCATTTCGATATCTGTTATAGTTTCCGAGATATAGCGTATCGAAAATTTCATAAAAATTGTTAATTTGTATGGGAGCTACCCTTTCTACTGCCCCCACCCAAAAATTTTTTCCTTTAAAGTGTAGGTCTGAGTGTACAATTACTTTTTGTAGAACATTTTAAGTCGATAGCTGTTATAGTTTTCGAGTTATAGCGCATAAAATATTTCACAAAATTTGTGCAATTGTAGGAAAAATACCCCTTTCCTTGATCCTATCCTTTCCATTATTTAGGTCCCTTCTTTAGGAGTATCTGTGCAAAGTTTTGTGGCAAGAGTTACTATACTTACTGAGATATATAGGGATATATGCACGGATTTTGTTCTAAAAAAATGGGTTACTATGGGTTTTCGCTTATATCTCGGTCAATAGTAAACCGATTTTGCTGATTTTAAATAGCGATTGTCTTCAGGATATTTCCAATAGTTTGACACGATTAACTGGTCTGTATCTTTTTATTTGACTCCGGAAACTTAATTTTAGCAGACGGACAGACGGAAATGGCTATATCAACTTCCCTATCTATAAGGATCCAGAATATATATAGGTGTACTTTATAGGGTCGCAAATGAATAATAAAGAAATTACAAACGGAATGACAAACTGATATATACCCTTATCACTATGTTAAGGGTATAAAATGGCGCCATGCTCATGGTTTAACGTTGGTTGACGTAGTTGTTTCTCTTGAACTTTGCCGGCCGTGTATAGCGAAGGCTTGCCATAGTTCTTGTCATATTTCTTGTTTGGCACTTAAGATTTCAAAAACAGAGCTAAGTGTTAGTAAAAACTTCTCTTTTGGCTAAAAATGCTTAAATAATTGTGTTAAAATTGTCAAAAATTAAATTTTATACTTTTTAACCTTAATTTGATTCGGCATTATGCATAATTAATGTCAAGTTAATGTTATCTTAAACGTTTATGCATATAAAAACACAATTTTTTTTGGGTAAAATTCTAATTAGTAATGTGGATTAATTGTTTTTCAAATATCCACCGCTTTGTTTTTAAGCAATTAGAAGTTTTGTAGTATCAGCTTATGACAACACTGCTATAGCTTTGGGAAAAGTGCGAAAAAAACCATGTGGCAAATTACGGCTGTATGTATGCACGTATGTATGTATACATACATACATACATACATACATACATACATACATACATACATACATACATACATACATACATACATACATACATACATACATACATACATACATACATACATACATACATACATACATACATACATACATACATACATACATACATACATACATACATACATACATACATACATACATACATACATACATACATACATACATACATACATACATACATACATACATACATACATACATACATACATACATACATACATACATACATACATACATACATACATACATACATACATACATACATACATACATACATACATACATTGTAATGTATGTATTTTCGCGAAGTCAGGTTGCTAAGTATTTTAGAATGCTGCGCTTAGCCGCAGCACGTTTTAATTCTTCGAAGCACTGTTAAGTGCTAAGGTAGAATAGTGAGAAAGCTTCTTTGTTGGATTCAAGAAAGATTCTATTTTTATTTAATAATTCTTACCACTATTTATACTAAAAATTTATACATAATTTTGCTTACACTATATTTATAATTTGTTGTTATTAAAAATCAAAAAACTCCAATTCAACAAATTCAATTTTGAGTAATTTGATTCCTTCCAAATTCATGACGATACAATGTGTGTATGTCTGTGCAATTGATAGTCTACGTTCTTGAGTGTGAGAAAAATAAAATGTCAAGTTTGCACTTTTATTTTGGAGGAATCAATTGTTATTTTTAATTAAGTTGGAATGAGGTGACCAACTGTTAATGAGTGTGTTCAACACACTACACCTCCGTCCTCAAGATTGAATTTATGATTGAAAATGAAATGAATTAAATCTAAAAATATAATAAATGAATTAATTCTATCTAAATGCCATATTACATTTAGCCATATTTAAATTTGAGATAGCTAGTATAAATCATATTTTAATTGCTGTAATAATTATTATAAATTGTCTTTTATTTGCTTACATTAATTCTTAGGTCTATACAATTTAAGGATATTATTATGGTAAATTTTTTCCAAGTTATCAACCTTTAGTAATGAATTTTCTCCTAATCTTTTTGTTATTCTATATGGTCCCTTGTATGGGCTCTGGTTCTTTTTTCGAGATTCTAATTTTATCAATACCAAATCTCCTATATTAAAATTACTAATGTTCGTATATTTGTCGTAATTTTCTTTTGATTTTCGTTTAGATATGTCTATTAATTTCTTAGCATTCTCTAATGATGTTTTTAATCTAATTTTTATTTCATTTGCGTAATTTTCCATATCATAACATTTACTTGTGTTCTGTATTTTGTCCGTTGGTAATGCTGCTAGTTTACCGTAAATTAACTCGTAAGGTGAATAGTTAGTGTCTATATGTGGTGTCGTGTTATATGCAAATGTATAGTATGGTACCCATTTGTCCCATTCATGATCATCAACAAAATTTAATAAATATTCATTTAATACACGATGGTTTCGTTCTATAGAACCTATTGACTGATGGTGATAGGGTGCTGAAAATTTTTGGTTCAAATTTAACAAATTACAAACTTCCTTTAATAACTCGTTATTAAATTCAGTACCTCTATCAGATTTTAAATTTTTAAAACATCCGTACCTTAGAATAAATTGTCCAACTAATGTTTTAGCAATATTTTTAGCGTCTTTTGTCTCAATTGGATGTGCTATTACGTATTTTGTTAATTCACATTGCATTGTAAGTATGTATCTGTAACCATTAGATATTCTTAAAGGTCCTACAGTGTCTATTTGTATTGTCTCAAAACTAGTGTTAGGACTTTCTGTTATGATCATTTTTTCTTTAATGTGCTTTGTTTGTTTATTTTTTAGACATTTATCGCACTTGTTAGTATAATCTCTAACCATCTTTCTCATATTTTTCCATATGTAACGTTGTTTTAATTTTAGGACAGTTTTTCTTATACCAAAATGTGAACTGGTGAATTGTGGAATTCTTCTATAATTTTCTTTTGCGTTCTTTTATCCGTAATGTGTTGCAAAGGTTTATATAATATAATATTCAATTTAAAGTTTCTATATTTGTTTGATTTCAATAATTTCTGGTATACCTCTTTATAAATTTTGTTCAAATATCTATATGATATGAGCTCAGAAATATTATCTTCGCATGATAAAGCGAGATTTTTTATATTTTGCTTATGCATATAAATCATTAACTTCTCTAGTGACAAAACGTATTTTGCTAGATCTTCATTAACGTTCATTACAAAGCTATTATTTTCAGTTTCTATGGTGCCATCCTTGGGTCCATTTTTCGTATTTCTTATACCGGTTTTTATAATATTAAATTTTAATTCACGTATATTCTTTATATCTTGTAGAGATGTACATTCCCACATATGATTTTTATGTTGGCCTTGGGATATGTCACTCATATTATTCACTTCCACCTTCTCAGTATTTTCCTTTGCTTTCATTCCACGTGTTGTTACTAAAATTTTTGATGGTTTACTTTTGTCTTCTTCTACAGGTATCATACTTTTCAACATCTCAGAATCTAATTTTATCCTCGACAGAGCGTCTGCGTTCGTAATTATCTTTCCCCTTTTATAAACAATTTCAAAATCATAGTCCGATAAATCTATTCGTATCCTAGTCAACTTAGATGAAGGATTTTTATGTGAAAAAAGTGAAACAAGTGGTCTGTGATCCGTTACCACAATAAACTTTCTTCCATACAAGTATGGTCTGAAGAATTGTATACCCCAGTGGATCGCGAGTAGTTCTTTCTCAGTGACTGGTTTATTTAAATCATGCTTTCCTAAGGTTTTGCTTGCATAAGAGATCGGCAAATCTTCGCCAATTTTCCCCTGTGATAAAACAGCTCCTAATGCATAATTCGATGCGTCGGTAGTCAATATAAAGGGTTGTTCAAAATCTGGATATCTTAGTATTGGTGCGCTAATTAATTTCGTTTTTAATAGGTCAAAAGCTTGTTGACAATCTTCAGTCCATTCAAATTCTTTTCGTTTTTTAGTCTGGTCGTTTAGACATTTTGTGATTTCAGCAAAATCTTTTATGAAACGTCTATAATAGTTACAAAATGCTACAAACCTTTTAACCTCATCCTTGTCTTTTGGAACTGGATATTGTTCTATTACCTTGTGTTTTGAAGGATCTGTTCGTATGCCGTTTTCCGTTATTTGGTGTCCTAAATAAATTACTTCGGATTTCAAAAATACACATTTTGATGCATTTAATTTTAAGTTATATTTTGACAAACGTTCGAATACTTTCATTAAGTTTTCATTATGATGTTTTAAACTGCATCCAAATACAATAATATCGTCTACGTATAAAAATGCTTTGGAGTCTAAGCCACTTAATGCTATTGTTAGCATCCTTTGAAAACTATTGGAAGAAATCTTCAAGCCAAATGGTAATCGTTTAAACTGATAATGACCATCCCTAGTTGAAAATGCCGTTAGATGTCTCGAATTTTCATCTAAATTTATTTGATAAAATGAGCTAGTCATGTCTAGAGTTGAAAAATATTTTGCTCTTCCTAAACGGTCTAATACATCCTCTAGTCTTGTTAATGGAAATTTATCATTTACTATCTTTTTGTTGAGTTGTCGGAAATCTACGACTAGTCTCCATTTTTTTTCACTATCGCTCTTTTTCGGTACTACCAATAATGGTGAATTATATGCACTAGTTGATGGTTCAATGATGTCTTCATCCAATAATTGTTGCACTTGATCATTAATTTCATCATATTGTGTATGTGGTAATCTATAATTCTTTATATAAACTGGTGTATTGTCTGAGGTTTTTAAATTTTGTGTATAAAAATTATTAGAAGTTAATGTCTCTCCCTTCAAATGAAAGATGTCTTCATAGTCCTTGAAAATCTGTATCAATTCTGTTCTTGCCTTTTCATCCTTAACGTCAATTTTTAAGGTGTCTATTAATTTGCTGAACCTGTCTTCGCTGAAATTTGTTTCTCTAAGTCTATGTGTATTTTGTATTATTGTGTAGTTTCGTAGAGGTTCTATTTCAAAATTAATGTTTTCTAAAATTATGTCGTTGTCTGTTGTATTCAGGATTTTGACATGGTGATTTCCCTTTCCTGGTACTATTGTATTACTTACAAATATACCTGGTTTAATTTCTTTATTAAGAATTATGCTGTCCTCACATATATCCAAATTAATAGGATGAATACTTTCAGATCGTTTTTCTACCTTTATGCAATAATTTTTATTTATCCATGATTTCATAGGTACAGTAATCTCTTCATTCTCTAAAGTGAGATTTAGCGTAAAAGTTTCATAGTCAATTTTGCATAAGAATCTTGAAAAGAAATCCCTTCCTAAAATTCCGTCCGTTGGTATTGGAAATTCTTCGTCAACGATATGAAATTTATATTGTTCGGTGAAATCGTTTATGGTGAAACTTAATTCTGATGTTCCTATCGATTTAATTTTTTCTGTAGTGATACCTGTAAAGCTAATTGATCTTTCTTTGTCGATATGTATGGAATCTTCGTTCAATTTATTGATTTTACACAAAGAGATGTCTGCTCCAGTGTCTATTAAAAATGTAAGTTTTAAATTTTTGCCTAAGTTTAATTCAATGAAATTTGTAATGTTATTCGATATTTGGAAAACATTATTTAATCGTATTATTGGTCCTCCGGATAGTGAGTTTGTACAGTTCCTTGATCCACCTCCGGGTCTTCGTAGTTTTCCTGTACGTAGTGCACATTTCTATTTTGAAAATTTCTATTCCTATTATTTCCGTTGCGATTATCATTGTTACTATTATTATATCTAACACCATTTCGGTTATTATTATAACTATTACCAGCATGGTTGTTGCTATAGTTTGTTGGTCTATTATTTCTAGTATTAGTATTATTACAAAAATTGTTATTGTTATTATTATTTGACCCATTGTTGTTGTAATTTGTTCTATTATTGCTATAATTATTTCTGTTGTTGTTAGGACCAAAATTATTTCTTCTGTTATTGTTATTAAAAAATTTGTTATTTCTATTGTTCAAATTTCTTTGGTTATTTCCCTGATTTCCATTATTAGAGAAATACAAAACTTGTTCCGTGTTAGTAGTGAATTCTTTTTCCAGCTCTAAGGCTAATTGTAATGCCTCATCTAGATTTTTAGGTCTTGATGCAAATACTGTAGGTTTAAGTTCTCCTTTTAAACCGTTCTTAAATACGTTCAGGGAGTAATCATTGTTGATTTGTTTTACCGTTGCAGCCTGAATTTCACTGCAATTTTCTATGTTCTTAATCTGCAATTCATTCAATTCAGTTACCAGTTCTAGTATTTTCTGATGATAAGTATTCACAGTCATTGTCTTCTGGGTAAATGTTCTTAACAATGTTTGGATCTGAGAAACAGTCTTTTTGGACCTATATCTACTGGTCAAAGATTCTTTCAGTTCTTGAAATGTTCTCGGTTCAGATACTCCTATTGCAGTGCGTACTAGGTTTGTTAGTTTAACATTATAAACAAAAGATATAAGTATTGCTTTATTTGTATTATCTAAGGTTTTGTCTATTAGTTCTACTATTGTTAGGAACGATTGTAATTCTTTATAATTTCCTTTAAATTCAGGAATAATTTTTATAGCGGTCTCTAAATTAAAAGTTGCCATATCTAATAAATTTTGTTGTTGATTATTGGGTGTTATTAGGGCTTGTTCGAAAAGAGTTTTCGCTCTATTGTAGTATTTCTCAAATTTTTCTGTTTTTATTTCTGTGTCTTCTGTTTTTAACGTTTCATCTAAAGAGTTATAAAATTCTGTTTTTAACAAATCTATTTCTTCTAATTTACTTATCAATGTTGCCTCCTGATATCCCCTTGTTCCTGATTTCTTAAAATTGATTAATATTTTTTCTAACCTATTTATTACTGAGTCCATTTATATTTGATAAAAAAAAAATTTTTTGTTTTGGTTATTTATATTTATACTTGTACAACAGCTTTCTTCTGTACATAATTCTTAAAGTATTTGTTTAATTTGAAAATTAAAAATATTACTACACCTAGACATAATATGAAAAAGGCATCTATTTTTATTGTCGTTCCAAAGTCCATACTTCGTTCTGGGCTATTGTTGTTTATGTTGATGACCTCTTCTGCTTTTGATTTCTGGTTTCCCATTTAAGGTATAGCTTTCTCTATTAGTCCTTTAAAGTTAATTAAATTGCATATGTTTTAAGCTTA
>OY757188.1:47391395-47393895 GCA_963583895.1 Melanophora roralis
GAACTGTGGAGTACAGTTCGAGATGCGTGGCGGCAAATCCCATTAAAAAGTTGCCAGGACCTTATTGACTCCATGCCCCGAAGATGCTCCTCAGTTATTAAAAAGCAAAGAATACTCAACAAAATATTATTAGTTATCCATGTTTTCCTAAATAATTCTTTACAATAACTACTTTTAAGTTACGAATTTTGAACCAATAGTAAATACTCCTATTATTTTGAACAATTAATTTTAGGTAATTTTTTCTTTATTTGGATTTTTTTTTATATATTTTTGCCATAAATGAACATTTGATTTTCCCAAACAATAAATTACCAATCATTTAATAATATTATAGTCAAAAAACTAAAATAAAATAATAGTTTTTAAAAACACGGAGATTTAGTTTTTCATTAAATAGCACTCCTATTTTTTTGAACACAACTGTACATACATACATACATACATACCTACCTACATACATACATACATACATACATACATACATACATACATACATAGATACATACATACGTGCATACATACATACATACATACATACATACATACATACATACATACATACATACATACATACATTCATACATACATACATACATACATACATACATACATACATACATACATACATACATACATACATACATACATACATGCATACATACTTACATACATACATACATACATATGTAGATACAAACATACATACATACATACGTGCATACATACATACAAACATACATACATACGTGCATACATACATACATACATACATACATACATACATACATACATACATACATACATACATACATACATACATACATACATACATACATACATACATACTAGGGTTGCCAGACGGGCCTGATTTGGCCTGATTGTCAAGTTTTTTAATGCGCGTCAATTGTCAAGTGAAAAAGTAATTTGTCAAGTTTTTTTGTAAGTTAATTTTTTCTCAAGTTTATTCTAGCTATGTAATAATACTTAAAAAAGTATGTTTACATGTGTATCTAAAAAACAAATCTAAATTTTATTATCAACATATCTAAGGACTTATATGATACATTTTTTTTTGTGCAATTAAAGTTTAAAAAATATAGTTCTCTTTCAGTACAAAAAAATTATAATAAAAGTGCCAACACTGATATTTACCCCATTGCTCAACACTTGTTTTTTGTTTCTTTTATATTAAGTTCATTCGTTTACTCAAAGTTTTTAAAAATTTTTGAATATTTTTACTGGATTGCGTTCGTTTACACAAAATCCAGTAAAAATATTCAAAAATTTTTAAAAACTTTGAGTAAACGAATGAACTTAATATAAAAGAAACAAAAAACAAGTGTTGAGCAATGGGGTAAATATCAGTGTTGGCACTTTTATTATAATTTTTTTGTACTGAAAGAGAACTATATTTTTTAAACTTTAATTGCACAAAAAAAAATGTATCATATAAGTCCTTAGATATGTTGATAATAAAATTTAGATTTGTTTTTTAGATACACATGTAAACATACTTTTTTAAGTATTATTACATAGCTAGAATAAACTTGAGAAAAAATTAACTTACAAAAAAACTTGACAAATTACTTTTTCACTTGACAATTGACGCGCATTAAAAAACTTGACAATCAGGCCAAATCAGGCCCGTCTGGCAACCCTAGTATGTATGTATGTATGTATGTATGTATGTATGTATGTATGTATGTATGTATGTATGTATGTATGTATGTATGTATGTATGTATGTATGTATGTATGTATGTATGTATGTATGTATGCACGTATGTATGTATGTTTGTATGTATGTATGCACGTATGTATGTATGTATGTTTGTATCTACATATGTATGTATGTATGTATGTAAGTATGTATGCATGTATGTATGTATGTATGTATGTATGTATGTATGTATGTATGTATGTATGTATGTATGTATGTATGAATGTATGTATGTATGTATGTATGTATGTATGTATGTATGTATGTATGTATGTATGTATGTATGTATGTATGTATGCACGTATGTATGTATCTATGTATGTATGTATGTATGTATGTATGTATGTATGTATGTATGTATGTATGTATGTATGTATGTAGGTAGGTATGTATGTATGTATGTATGTACAGTTGTGTTCAAAAAAATAGGAGTGCTATTTAATGAAAAACTAAATCTCCGTGTTTTTAAAAACTATTATTTTATTTTAGTTTTTTGACTATAATATTATTAAATGATTGGTAATTTATTGTTTGGGAAAATCAAATGTTCATTTATGGCAAAAATATATAAAAAAAAATCCAAATAAAGAAAAAATTACCTAAAATTAATTGTTCAAAATAATAGGAGTATTTACTATTGGTTCAAAATTCGTAACTTAAAAGTAGTTATTGTAAAGAATTATTTAGGAAAACATGGATAACTAATAATATTTTGTTGAGTATTCTTTGCTTTTTAATAACTGAGGAGCATCTTCGGGGCATGGAGTCAATAAGGTCC